>CAUYSK010101534.1:0-11746 GCA_963575035.1 Avahi laniger
AACTCCTGGGCTCAAGCGATCCTCCTGCCTCAGCCTCCCGAGTAGCTGGGACTACAGGCATGCGCCACCATGCCCGGCTACTTTTTTCTATATATTTTTAGTTGTCCAGCTAATTTTTTCTATTTTTTTAGTAGAGACGGAATCTTGCTCTTGCTCAGGCTGGTCTTGAACTCCTGAGCTCAAACAATCCACCCACCTCAGCCTCCCAGAGTGCTAGGATTACAGGCGTGAGCCACTGTGCCCGGCCCTGTGTCTGGTTTTTAATTATCTAACAGAAGTAAATGATGGATTACTGTCAGAAGGAAAAGAGAAATGTGGTCATATTTTTAAAAATATTTTCAAAAGTGATACATTTACATGGTTAAAAAAATTCAGGTTTTCTAAGAGTGTCCAGTGAAGTGAGTGCTCCTCCAGTGTTCCTCCAGTGTTCCTCCTACCCCTGGACACCTTCCAGACACTGGGGCAGACAGAGCTCAGCCCAAACCCGAGGGGCACCACGAGTCAGAGAAGCCCCCACAATTCTCTAGTGAGCTCCCCGGGCAGAGCAAGCCTCAATCCAGACCGGAGTCAGCTCTCCCACCCTCTTCTATTCCCTTTCTTTTTTTCCTTCCCCTGCTCTGCCCATGTAATCCTTTAATCAACTGTTTAAGAGCTGGGGAAATGTCATCCCAACCAAAATGCCTGTGTGGTGCACTCAGTTATTAGTCCTGCCCTCTTCCGGAGCCCAGCGGGGGGAGATAATTAGAAAATTAGTAGTCTTGAACCCTTTGAACCCACAGCTTACCCCTCTGAGAGTTCCCAAATGAGGACCCTGAGGCACAGAGGGGAAGAGGTGAGGCCCAGAATTGTCCTGCGAACTAATAGTGAGGTTCCTCGTCCCCAGACCTGGGGAGGGGGTGCTGTGGAACTATTCTGAGCTATGAAAACAGCAGGACTCCACTAGGAAGTAAACAGCCACCTGTCCCGCCAACGCCTGTCTCCCTGGACAGTCCTGACCTCCAGCCAGCGGGCAGGAGAGAGAGGCACAGGGGCAGGGAGCGTCCAGCATGCCTCCCTCATTTAGGGTGGAAAGGAATGGCAGCGTTGGTTCTATTTTGAAGATTTCCTTCAATATGGTAGGTCTGAAGTGGAAAGAGAGGCCAGAGCCAGGGTCATGTAAGGCCAGGGGATCTTTCTAACCTTGAATTCCAGAGAGCAGCTTGCCTATTGCTGCCCTCTCGGAGCAATGGGAGACTTCAGCCTCCTCTGCTCTCCTGGGAAGTCACCTGTGACCTTCTCACTGTCAAATCTGCTGATTGGCCTTTACTCTTCCTTCTAAATCATTTAGCCACATCTGACACTTTTGACAGTTAACTGCCTTGAAACACTGTGTTCCATGTTGCCCCAGCAAGCTCGACTGTCCTTTCTCTTCCTCCTCCTTCCCGGGTCAGCGTGATGTGATGTTGGACCCTGCCCTGTCTGACACCACCTGCATGTCCCACACAGTCCCTACACCCACAAATTCCTTTCAGATCTGTTCTTGCTGAGACGGCCGTGCTTTGTAAATGAATGTCCTCCCCTCTGCCATCTTCCAAGCAACGAGCCTGGCAAACTTGGAGTCACCTTTGACACCTTTTCATGCCCCATTTGCAGTCACTCATCAGGGTCTGTCCAGATAGTTCCCACACTTACTGCTTTGGCCAACCCCTCTCCCTAGACCCACTAGGATGACCTCTCCTTCTTGTTCCCCACCCTGAGCCATCTTATAGACTACTGGCAAAGGAGTCTTCTTACCATACCGTTCATTTCACTTGTCATCTGAAAAATATTCAGTGGCTCCCCATTGCCTGCAGAATGAAATGCAAGCTCACCCACAGCTGGACCCCAGCTTATCTTTCCAGTCTTATGCCCATAGCCTCTTTTGTGGCCTCCACATTCCAGATGTACTAGAGGGGTCTGGATTTCCCAGACATGCTTTGTTTTCCTAACTTTGCTCTTGCTTCCACCTGGAATATCATTTCCCCCATTTCCATATGTCCAGATTCTAACCACACTTCAAGGTCAAGCTAACAAAGGCTTCTCAACGCACTGACATCCCCCCAGCCCCATCAGTTGTAAAGGATCTCTGTGACCTGAACTTCCTTAGAACTTAACTGTTCCTATCCTAGGGCACTTATCAAGTTCTGACCTTGCAGTACAGTTGTTTTGCATATTGTCTTAGCCCTTCTCCTGATATCCTGAGCCCTGAGAACCAGGAAAGCATCCCTTCCGGCTTCCAGAACTGAGCTGTGCTTACATATCTGGTGTCCAATATTGCAGACCGTTCACACGGCTGTGAAAATGCTCGCATCCCTGACGCATGCTCCTTTGCATTGTGACTTTGCCTCCCTTCCCGTGGAGATACAAAGTTTGTGTGTCCATCCTTTGAATCTAGGCTTGATCTGTGACTTGGCCTGGCTAATGGGACATTAGCAAACGTGAAGCAAGTAAAGGCTTGAAAAGCATTCACTCGCCAGGGCTTGTCCTCTCTGGGCTACTGTTGGAACCCTGGACCACAAAGGGGAGAAGTCCAGGCAGCCTACTGGAGACATGTTGCCATAAAATGTGGCCCAATAGCCAGCCCCAGCTGTCAGACGTATGAGTGAAGCCATCTTAGACCACCTAGCCCCAGTCCATCTGCCAGGTAACTGCGGCCACCTGAGTGAACCCCAGAGACTCCAGCAGAGGAACTGCCCAACTGCACCCAGCTCACATTGCTAGCCTGCAGAATGGTGAGCAAGGTAAATTGGTTTGTTGTTTTAAACCACAGAGTTTTAGGGTAGTTTTCTTACACAGTAACTGAAATACTCAGTAGACGCTGGTAACAAAATATTAAATAATCACTCACATTCACTGAACATTTACTATATGCCAGGGACTAGTTTGGCAAACTACATGGATTTAGTCATTTAATCTTCATAAAAGGCTGGGCGCGGTGGCTCACACCTGTAATCCTAGCACTCTAGGAGGCTGAGGCAGGTGGATTGTTTGAGCTCAGGAGTTCGAGACCAGTCTGAGCAAGAGTGAGACGCCGTCTCTACTAAAAAAATAGAAAGAAATTATCTGGACAACTAAAAATATATAGAAAAAATTAGCCGGGCATGGTGGCACATGCCTGTAGTCCCAGCTACTCGGGAGGCTGAAGCAGAAGGATTGCTTGAGACCAGGAGTTTGAGGTTGCTGTGAGCTAGGCTGATGCCACGGCACTCTAGCTGGAGCAACAGAGCGAGACTCTGTCTCAAAAAAAAAAAAAAATCCTCATAAAAATCCTAAGGTAGATTTTATTACTGTCCCCATTTTACAAGTGAGGAAGGTGAGGTACAGAGAAGTTAAATAACTTGCCCAAGGTCACATGTGCTGGATCCAAACCCCAGCAATCTAGCTGCAGAAGCCACGCTTCAAACCACTATCCCACATTGCCTCCGCTTACCCAGAATGAGGAAAACATTACTTTATAGATCTACCACCTCCAAAACATGCCCTCCCCACCTACATGCCAAATTCTATATTATTTTGTGGTCCAATTTTCTAATCTGTGGTTGCTTTTTTTGAAAGAAACGGAAGTCTCACTCTGTCACCCAGGCTGGATAGCAGTGGCGTGATCATAGCTCATCGCAGACTCCCACTCCTGGGGTCTCGATGCAATGCTCCCACCTCAGCCTCCGGAGTGGCTAGGATTACAGGTGTGAGCCACAGTGCCTGGCTTAGCCTGTGCTTCCAGGCCTCCCCCACCACGCCCTCTTGGGTCTACCTCCAGGCTCTGGCCCTCCCTGGGCTGTTTCAGGGACATTCCAGCGTGGGGAACTGATTTACAGCTCTGTCAGCGTCCACCAACCCAGAAACCCTTCGGCCCGTCTCCTTCCCGCAACCTTTGCTGAGCTGTTGGTTCAGGTGGCGCAGGTCTCATCCAGAAAGGAAATGCTTGGGCTCAGTGTGTCACTATTGTCCTGTGTCCTGTGTCCTGGCTTGACCTGGGCAGCTCGGGTGAGTTTTCACTCAGAACTTTGAATTCCCTTAGATCTTCCCCTTTGAGGTCGCCAAATGATAAAATGAATGTGACATGGTTTTTCAAAAGACAAAAAAAACCCTACTCAGATTTAACAGCTGTTACTGTTTATTAAATTTCAACAAAGATGTATTTAAGGACCCATAAATGAGCATGACACCACGCTGGGCCCCAGGCCATTAAGGCCAGGTTTGATGTGGAAATGAGAGGAGGACACGTGGACAGTGACCTAGAGTTCAGCGTGTGAACCTCGCAGAGTTCTGTCCAAAGTACTAGGGGAGCAGGGAGAACAAAGCAACAACGTTTGCTCAGGGAAAGGCAGAGGGAGTGATATTTGAATTGGGTTTTAGAGAACAATGTGTTACCAGATGAAGAAGGGAGGGAGGGGAAAGAGGAAGGAAGGGGCCAGGTGCGGTGGCTCACTCCTCTAATCCTAGCACTCTGGGAGGCTGAGGCAGGAGTATTGCTTGAGGACAGGAGTTCGAGACCAGCCTGAGCAAGAGCAAGACCCATCTCTACAAAAAGTAGAAAAATTAGCCAGGCGGGGTGGCACGTGCTTGTAGTCCCAGCTACTCAGGAGGCTGAGGCAGGAGGATCCCTTGAGCCCAGGAGTTTGAGGTTGCTGCGAGCTATGAGGACGCCACGGTACTCTGGTCCAGGCAACAAAACAAGATTCTGTCAAAAAAAAAAGAGGAAGGGGCACAGGCTGGGGCTTGAGAGGATGGGAACAACTTGTTTGGGGAAGGGCATGTGGCCATGGTCTGTGGGGTCTGAGTGTGGGCATCAGGATGCAGGTGGGGAGCAGGAGACTCAACCCAGGTTTGCGAATAACCCAATACACCCTGTAGAGAGCAGGAAGCTCTGAAGATTTAAAAGGGGGAAGGTGGCCAAGGAAAAACTATAGGAAAGGAGGGAAGGAAGGGGGGAATTTGCCTATAAAGAGAGTGTCTGTCTGCTCTGGAAGTTAGATGTGAATTCGTGGCTAGGATGGTGTGCATCAGACGAGGCCAGCTGATATCTCCCAGGACACCTCGAGATAGTTTCTTGGTGAATTCCCCATAGTTCAAAGGAGGAGCCTGAATCAGAAACCAGATTCATCGGCTCACAAGGGGAATTGTCACTACTGCAACGCGTATTAGTTCCTTTACTGTAAGACCTGTGAATGAAGTGCCTGTTTTCTTCCCATGATCATGGTGTGGTGGGAAGCTGGCCCGTCACTCTGGGAATCAGAGCCAGCCACTGGTCACGAGACGGCTTCGAAAGGGCCTGTTGCCTCCATCTGCATGGCTAAAGTGCCTCCAGGATGGGACATGTCCTGGCCCTGTGCCAGGTTCTCTGCGCAAGGCATAGCTGACTGTCACTGCCAGGGCAGGCTCTGGGATGCTCCCTTTCTGCCCTTCTGATGGACACATCTTTATAAATCTTAGCTTCTCCTTTGTTATTCTCCTCCGGCAGGCTTGGAACGGAACTCCCGTCTCCAGAATTCTGTCAACCTTGGTCACATATTAGAACCACATGGGGAAATTCAAAAGCTGCTGATGTGTGAGCCTCACCCGCAGAGGCTCTGACTTTATTGGGCTGAGGTGCAGTCTGGGTACGTTGGGTTTTACGAGCTCTCCAGGTGATTGCAATGTGCGGTCAAGGTTAAGCGCCTTTGTGAAAAGCTCCTGTGCCTACTTCTGCCCTTGTCCTCTCAGTGTTGATTTTGCTCTTACAAGGTCACTTAACACGGATCAGGGGCCAAGTGCTTCTCAGGCATTACCTCGTTTAATTCTTCACACAGGCCTACCAGACAGTGAAGAAGAGCCGCAGCCCGGGCGAAGGCAGTGAGGTATAATTCCACAAAGATCTGGGTTCAATCCCAGCCCCACCTTTTACCAGCCAGGCGACTTTGGGTAGGTTTCCTAATCTCTCTGAATCTTAGTTTCCTCATCTGTAAAATGGGAATAATAACATCTGCCTCTTAAGGGTGTTGTGAAGATTAAATGAGGCCAGGGTGGCAATCACTGGGCCCAAAGTCGTCTCTACGGTACTGGCTTCTCCTCAATGGAGGAAACCGAGACATCATGTTCCTTGAGGGTCCCTATCGTCTTCTGACCCACAGACAGAGAGTTAAGGAGCACGAGAGACGTGCAGCAGGAGGATGTCTGAGACCCAAGCCCCCTGAGAATGCTACAGTCTATTTCCCTTCATCCGGTGAGGTCTCCACGACAGCTACAGGGCAGCGGGGGCCAGACAGTCTGAGGGGCAGGTGGAGGGCCTGGGCTGGCTCCCACTTCCAAGAGCCATCAGAGAGCTGTTCTTGTCGCCACAGCTTCTCCTGTGGGCCAAGCCAGGCACGACTGTCTGTCTGGCACCCATTGTCCCCCCAGCACCGAGCACAGTGTCTAGTGGACAAACTCACGACTGAAGTCAAAGAAAATGAAACTGCAGCCTCAGCGTCGCTGTAGACAGCCCCGAACATCTCCTCTTGAGTGTCCAGAATGCACCTGCCCCACACACTCTTCTGCCATCTGAGCACGGAAGGCAAGAGGGTGATGGGCGTACTTTTCTAGACCATAAGATGGGGACGCTATGTGAACGAAATGTCTTCAAATAGTTCCTTTGGTGCAAGGCCCTTCCAGAGTGAGAAAAACCTGCCAAGGCCTAAAAAGCTTTTCAGTGATTCAAATATGTTACCATTATCCAGATGAAGAAATGGGCTCTGATGGGTTAGGTGCTGATTCAAGGCCGTGGAAGCCCTGAGGATGGACCCAGCCGACCCTCAGAGTCCTTTGTAGCTCTGAGCCTGTGAGTCTGCTACGTAAAAGCCATTGTCCAAACCCAAGATCAATTGGGTCATTCTTCCACTCGAGAGCAAATTGGAACCAACCCAATTGCCCAATGGAGGATGATTGTTTACTACCAACTCGAGAGAGAGTGTTATCTCTTATCCTTTAAGAACCATCCATTTGAGTGTGATGTGCAGCCCGTTAAAATGCCCGTGATGTAATGTTAAATGAGAACAGGAAACACGGACGTGTGCTTACCTAACTAGGCAGTGCACAGGGTGCGCAGAGGCAAGAACTGCAGCAAACTTAGACGGGTGACAACGGGATGTTGGAGGGAGAGTTGGGTGATACCGTTTTGTTATTATTGCCGCATTGCATTTTGTGCAGCTCGAAGGTTTGGCTCCTTCCGGCTCACAGACAAAATGGGGATGGGGCCGTGCAGCATCCAAGGCTTTGTGCACTGGTGCCATCTGTCCCTCGCCATTCTGCCACCCCTCTCCAGGCCCCAGCCATGGGGCCCTCCCAGGACCATGAGCCTTCGTGCTCCACCAGGAACACCCTGCTGCCCAGTTCACTACCTGACTAAATGCTGCTCATTTGCCACTGAAAATGTCACTTACCACCCGCCCTCCCTCAACAAAAAAGATACACCAGAAACTCACCATGCTGCTTGACTTCAGTGAGGGACTAGGGCCAGAGGTGGGATAGAGGCACAAAGTCTTCTTTTAAATACCACTTTATTGAGATATAAGTCGCATACCACAACATTCGCCCATGTAAAGTATACAATTCAATGGCTTCAGTGGTTTTTAGTACATTGACAGAGTTGTGCAGCCATCGCCAGGCACATATCCTTTTGTGCCTTTAGGATTTTGAACACGTGAATGTATTACTAATTCACATAAGAGAAGGAATACAATTAAACACACACAGACCCGCCACCTCCTCTCTGAAGCCCTCCCAGACTCCCACAGGCCATAGGCAAATCCCTGTTCTGTGCTCTTGTCTGGCATAGCTCTCATCCCAATGTTTTTAATTGTTTGCAAAAAGACCTCCCTCAGCCCAGAGACTTTGAGCTCTTTGAGGGCAAAGATGGGGGATACTCATTTTTGTGCACCAGTGCAAGTCCGGCATTCAGGAAGAGTCCAAGAAATGTTTGATGAATGAATGAATGAAGACTTCTCTGCTCCAGGATAGATGGGGCGAGGTAGGAAGTGCAGGCTTATAGCCTGGAGAGGCCAGAGGGCTACCCAGTCCTCCTCACTGTCATCCTTGTCCCCAGCCCAACCCCACCTCCTGCCATCCCCACCTTGTCCCTTAACCACCCCCTCAGCACCCCTACTCCCTTCTCCGATTTTGACCCCACTTTGACCTCCACCCATCTTTGTTCCTTGAATAGACTGTGTTTTGAAATGCAAAGACTCATTGCTGGCGTCTTGGCACCAGCAGTGGGAGCTTCACGGGGTCAGCGCAGCCTCTTCCTCTGAGTGTTCCTCACTCCACCGTGACATGACTAGAAGACGATTTTATTTAGTGCAGTGATTATTACCGTAGAATTAATAGGGCCCCAACACACGGCAGGAGCTGGAAAACACTTGCTGAATGAATAAAGGACTTGTGAGTCTCTCGGGCAGCTGAACGAAATTGTTGCGGTCACAGGACCCGGACGTGGAGAGGAGGAATGTCACAGAGGCTACGGGCCCGCCGCAGAGCCTGAGTGGAGCAGACGTGGTCGCACGTGTCAGGGCGGGGATGGGGCAGGCTCGCCGGCAGCCCGGGCCAGACCACAGGCAGCGTAGACATGAACCCGAGGTACCCCAGGGAACTCAACAGATTCGCCCCAGAACTTTGTGACTCTGACCCTTTCGACGTCCCTGGGCAGCATTCCTCAGGTCCAGTTGCTTCTTTCTTGAAGCTAGAAGGACACGTTCCAGCAGAGCTTTCCAACAGGCCGCCTCGGGGTCCTTTCCTGACAGTTCATGGTACACGCAGGCCTTGGGACAGCTTGGGCCGTATGCTCTGACCCCGGGGGGGAGCCCCATTGCACACCCCTCGGTCAGCAGTTGAGCCATAGCAGCCCGGCCCCCCCAGACCTCAGCCTGGGGCCACCTTCCCCTCTTCTCTGCACCTGGATAAGCGACCTGCAGAACAGCCATGGAAATGGCTCCGGCTGCCCACACCATTTGTTTTGGGGGCAAGACAGAGCGTTTCTGCCACCAGGGCCCAAATTTCTTCAGACAAGAAAATACAAGAAAGTCAACACAAGATATTTATCTGTGCTGAGAAGGTAAAGAGAAGCTAACTCATCGAGCTGAGACAATGGAAAGAAGAAACAGCAACAACCACCGGCTTTGCCTTCCCCACGAATCCAAAACGTGGTTCGCACGGCTTTCGGTCTGTGGATGAAGTTCCCTTTGCCAGGACTTAGTTCCTTTCCAGCCCTCATGGTTGACCTGGGGGTCCAGACAGTTCTCAAGGGAACCACAGGATTCCACGTGGCCTGAGCTCTGGATTCGTGATGTCCCTTCAGGTCACAAGCTGCACTGGACCCAAATCTGTGCCCTGAACTCCCCTCCCTCCTGCCGGATCCTGCTCAGGCAGTGACCTCCCCTCGGGCTGGGTGGGCCGCCTGGGCTTCTTGCTGGGGAAGGGACCCCCCTGTTGTCTTGATCTCATGGTTCCCAGAAAAGACACCGGTAGAAGCAGGCAAGCTGCAGAAGCAGAGGCCGGGACACAGACTGCGTGAGTCTCTCTGGCCCCTACGCACCTGAGCAGACCCGGTCTTGGAGCCCCACCTCCTCCTCACTTACTCCACCCTGAAGCCCTTCCTGGCAAATATTCAGTTCTTATTTGTGCCCAGCCAAAGTCCACAGCCCAGGAGGGGCGGCCTGGAGGCTACTGCCCTGACCAGGTCAGGCCGGTCCCCACGCCTGATTGGGCAGCTCCTGGCCTGGTTGCCTGAACTCCTGAGGCTTTTTGGTTCCTGTCCTCAGTGACATTCCAGCCATCTACACTGGCAGCTGCAGAGAAATAGAGGCCCCTGTCTCCATGGCCCTGGAAACAGATGACCTTCATCATTCTACCCACAGACCCCGACCTATTGCTGTCACCTGACCACCTCGCACCCTCACAGACACCCTCCGCATGGCCTGTGTAAACAGCAGGAACTCGGAAGAGGATTATTTGGCAGTGTAGACAGATGCTAAGATGACAGGAGGAAGGCTTTGTTCAGACAGTGAGAGACAGAGAGACACGCTGAAGGAAGTGGTCCAGAGGAATGTGTCCCACAGGAGATAGCCAAGCATCATCCTCAAACGAGACAGCCCCTGCAGGTCCCAGGCTTCCCCAGCCCAGGGACAGAGGAGGACACCAGAATCGAGGGATGGAGGGGAGGGGACCCCAAGACCTGAGGCAGCAGGGACGTCCCCTAGGACCTCAGAGGGAAATACCTGGGAGGAGATGCTGATGTAGCAAGAGGACTGGGAGGAGGACGACGGTGCCAGGACGAGAAGGAACAGAGAAGCACCTGCCGAAGACCCGAGACTCACACGTGGGCCTTCTAGGGACCCTGCCTGGAGGCTTGGGAGAACCGTCTGGTCTGTACGGGCCCCAGGGCAGAGGAGAGCTGGGCAGGCCCATGAGAGCTTCTGAATGTACTTAAGGCCACTGAATTGTCACTTAAAAATGGCTAAAATGGCAAATTTTGTGTTATTTATTTATTTTTTTGAGACAGAGTCTTACTCTGTTGCCCTGAGTAGAGTGCCGTGACATCAGCCTAGCTCATAGCAGCCTCAAACCCGTGGGCTCAAGAGATCCTCCTGCCTCAGCCTCCCAGATTGCTAGGATTACAGGTATGTATGTTTTAAACAATTAAAAAAAAAAAAAAGTACAGTCACTTTGGAAAACAATCTGGCAGTTCCTTAAAAGGTTAAATGCAGGATTACCATATAACCCAGCAATTTCACTCCTAGGCATAGAGCCAAGAGAAGGGAAAACATATGTTCACACAAAAACTAGCAGCATTATCCATAATAACCAAAAAATGGAAACAGCTCAAATGTCTGTTGGCTGATGAGTGGATAAGCAAAACGTGATATATCCATCCAATGAGATATTATTTAGCCATCAAGGAGTAAAGTATTAATAATATACATGACAACATAGATGTACTTCAAAAACATTATGCTAAGTGAAGGAAGCTGGTCACAAAGGACCATCTACTGTATGAATTTATTTACATGAAATGTCCAGAAGACAGGCAAATCCATTGTGACAGAAAGTAGAGGGCTGGTTATCTAGAGCTGGGGAGGGTTTGCGGGGAAACGGGGAGTGACTGCTAACAGGTGCAGAGTTTCTTTCTGGGTGATAAAAATGTTCTGGAATTAGTGGCAATGGTTGCACAACTTTGTGAATACACTAAAATCATTAGAGTGTGCACTTTAAAAGGTACATTTTATGGTACATAAATTGTGTCTCTCTTTTTAAAAAAAATTGTTAGAAAAATTTTTTTCTAACAATAGGAGTCTAAAAATAGGAGTCATCTGGGGAAAAGCCTGGCCATGCCCCCAGGCACCTGGCCGGGCTGTCCTCCCCTCTCTGGGACGGGGACTCAGCACAGCTGGGAGCCAGGAAGCTGAGTGACCCTGTGTCAGACATCACAGGCTCAGGATGCTCCTGGCTCCAAGGGGGGTGCAAGGGAGGGTAACGGAAAAGAGGGGACCTCGGGGGACAGGAGGATGGACAGACATCAGGGGTGAGAGGAAGGAGAAGAGGGAACCAGACTGCCCATCCAGTGCCCAGCTGCTCCCACGCCCTCAGCTTGTCCTGGAGCCCTTGGCCAGATTTCCCAACCCAGGGACCACCTAGCTGTCATAGAAGCCCCCGTGGGAGAAGGCAGGGAGGTCGGGGGCACAGGCAGCATCCTGGGGCAGGCAAGCCAAGGGGTTGACCT
>CAUYSK010101537.1:0-111662 GCA_963575035.1 Avahi laniger
ACAATTCACAATTGCAAAGATGTGGAAACAACCCAAGTGTCCATCAATACATGAGTGGATTAATAAAATGTGGTATATGTATATCATGGAGTACTATTCAGCTTTAAGAAACAATGGTGATATAGCACCTCTTGTATACTCCTAGATAGAGCTGGAATGCATTCTACTAAGTGAAGTATCCGAAGAATGGAAAGACAAGCACCAAGTGTACTCACCATCAAATTGGTATTAACTGATCAACACATAAGTGCACATAGAAGAATAACATCTATTGGATGTTGGGAAGGGGTGAGGGGGTAGGGGGGAGGAGGAAGGAGGAGATGGGTATATGCATACACAAAGAGTGCGATGCGCAGCACCCGAAGGATGGACATATTTGAAACTCGGACTTGGGGGGGAGAGGGGCAAGGGTAACATACGTAACCTAAACATCTGTACCCCCATAATATGCTGAAATAAAAAAAAAGAACTATAATTCTAAAGCAATTTTAAAGATAAAGTTTTTAAATTGTTAAATAAACTAGCAAGCTTTTGGTTTTTTCATTTTAATATATTGCATGGTAGTATTTTCTAGTTTAATAATTACTTTAAGAGTTATAAACAATGGAATTTACTTTTTCTGTAATGTCTGAAAATAGACATTTTCTATGTGTTTATATGCATTAATTTGTAAATAGAGCAATCGGGTTGAATTTAAAATATGAATAACCCCAACAATTTTTAATGTATGTTTTGCTTTGGTCAAGCAGTGTATGTTTATCATCTATCAGTTATATGTGAGGCTGTTTATTCTACAGTAATATTGTTTCAAGTTTGTATGGGAAAATTATAGCTAAACATCTCATTGTCTCCTGTCTATAAAAGAAACACAATTCTATCACTTTCTCTTGCTTATCATCATTAAATCATTACATTTGCATATTTTTTAAAAAAACAGAACTGGGAACATCCTAGATTTTGCCAGAAGAGAGTTCCAAAAGACAAGGGTGTAGGAGGGAAGGTACAGCTTGTATCAGATGCCCATATTTTGTCCCCTGAGTTTCACTTTCCCTTGAAAGCTCTGGTTCTCACTGCACCCCTTGTAAGGGAACAGCCTTCCTGATTTAATGAGCACAGAGAAATTCCCAGGTTTGGACAAAGAGGAGCTTGTGAAGGAAGGCCTGCAGAAGGGAAAGAGTGGCTGCTCACAGCTCACCCCTCAGGGTCGTCTTTTTCTCAGCAGACCCCACTGCCCCACTACTCTCTAAACTCTAGCTCAAGAAGGTATGCAAACTACATCAATTCAGATTGCATTTGGCCACAAATAATAAAAGCAAACAAGCAAACAAAGAAATCCAGAAGTTTAAACAAGTAAGGGGTTTGTTTTTCTCATATAACAAAACAATCAAGAGTTAGAGAGTCCAGGACCCACTGAGGATTCAGTCCCTTGTGTCTTTATTTTATGCTCTACCATTCTTACCTGTGGTATTGTCCTCATGGCACAGGTAGCTATCTATAAGATAGATAGCTCATGCAGCTCCAGGCATAATGTCTACATTACAGTAAGAAAGAAGAGGACAGGAAAACGGCAAAAGTTATGTGCCCACTGAGTCCAGCCCCTTTATAAAAGGAAACTTTTGTAGAATCCCCACATAGTGACTTCTGCTTACGTCTCATTGATCAGAACTGGTTCATCTGGCCACCCCTCTGCAAAGCAATGGAGGCTGAGAAGTGCAGTTTTTTCAGCTGGGCACATTTCTGCCCCAAACAAAATTGAAGTTCTATTATATTAGACAGCAGGTCTACATGGAATACTCCATTTTCTGCTCTTCCAGAGGCTGGAAAGACTCTGTATTTGCCACTGACTTACCATGTGGCCTTGAATAAGTCCTTTTTCTTCTCTAGGCCTCAATCTCCCCACACCAGCAATAAGGTAGCTAGATTTGATGATCTCTAAGAATGCTTACAGCCCTGTAAATTCTGGCAGAAATAGTGGGCTGAGATATCCAAATACTCTTACAACCGGGAGAGATCTCATCTGTCTGGCTTGGAAGACAGGCTGTTCAGTGTGAGGGCAGGGGGCTGTAAAGGATGATTCCCTTGAGGGCCCAATGATCTCTGAATGTCTGTGTCCCCTAGGGGTGGTGGGGCTAATTGTGAGCTTACTCCAGTCCCTTAGTCTTTGCATTTTTTTTTTTTTGAGAGCCATTCCCAGTGTGAGGTTCTGGCCTTAAAGAGTCTGGGAGAGGCCATGGCTAATGAAGGCATTTCTTCCCTAGAGAGATTAGAGTGCCTTTCTCAGCCTGAGAGGGTGATAATTTTCTCACTTAAATCATATTTATAATAAACTTAAGAGGGGTTTATTTGGAGAATAATGTAGTTTCTTAAGACAACTGGGGAAAAAAACCTATTAGCTGTAGGAGACTACTCCAAGAAGCTGGTATTTTTATAGCTCTTTGGAGCTGAAAGTAGGTGTGGCCAGAAGGAAACATGGCTCCCTAGCTCTGGAGCAGGGTCTGGGAATCTTCATGTTTCTTTCTGGGAGTTGCAAGAGGGGAAGTATCCTTGAGCTATAGAGAAAATTAATATAAAGGAAGATAACAAAGGGACAGAAATGATACAAGGAGAACCCCTAGTATCTGACTTAAGGAAAAAGGCTTGGAGTCATCTGGACTGCAGAGTTGTGGAATTATGACATTTAAAAACTATGAGGGCCTTGAAAGGTCAACTGGCTGAAATATCCCCATTTTGAAAGTGAGGAAACTGAAGGCTGAGGAGCATAGAGACACGTCCAAGTTCATACACACACTCACAAACACACATTACAGTTATGGAATCATACATACACAGCAGCCTGAAGCTGAGCCTTTGTAAAACATCTTTTCCAATCCCAGTTACGCTATCAGTGGGGACTCAGAGGCCCAGAGAGTTGAAAGGATCAACCCAAGGTCACACAGAATCAGCAGTGAGCTAGGGAATTGAGACACAGAGCAAGAGGTATTTGGAAACTTCTTGAAACATAAAGTTGGGGATGGAAGCAAAGGCCAAGGAAATTTGGCACCAGGGACTTAGCAGGAAGACCACCCACAAAGAGTGTGTTTACTCTCTCTAAGGCAACCCTGTCCTGGATTGTGGTCTTCATGTCTTAAGATTGCTGCAGAATGAAGGCTCATTCACCAGAGGCACATGGAAAAATTGCTATAGCCTCCAGTCCTTGGTTTTCATCATTCTTCTCTTCTCATCTTCCTTTGCTTCTCCTTTCCTCTCTTGGTCTCCTCAGTACTCTCTGGTTGTTCTTTCTCTCCCTTCTGCCCTATGTTTTACAATTACTATTCCTAGACCTCATCCTAGTTGTATAGGTTGTATGTATACCTAGTCTAGCTGAGTGGCACCCTAGATTACAGTGTATATCCTGTATAACTCTACACAGCATACCTGCCCCACTCCTGTTTACAACAAAATGCTTATTACCTTATCTCAGGTAGATATGTGTGAGAGAAGGCCTAGACTACACACTAATGATGCCCTTCTCCCTCCCTGGTGTCATATCACTTTCAAAGGGAGAACTCATTACTCTCAATGATTTCCTTATTGATGGATCGTAATGATTGGACATGTGAAGGTAGGGAAGGAGACATAATTTGGAGAGATATAATTGCCCGTAATATAATACCTTATAGATCTATCATTAAGGACTTAAAGTTAGAGAATTCTTTCAACATGACACTCATTACTGAGCATCTACTTTGTGCCAGGTTCTCTGTTAGGTATGGGAAGGGCATGGGAGTGAGAAGGGGGCAGGAAAAAATTACACAAAGAATTTCACAAGGAGTGTGGCAGGTGACTGCTTAAGGAACTAATTATAACTCAAGGCCAAATGAAGTGTGACCTAAACAGCTTCTTATGGAAGCACAAATGATATCCAGCTGGGGGGAAAAGCAGAGGCAGTCAGGGAAGGCTGCACAGAAGTATTCGTATTTATGTTCTGCCTAGAAAGCTGAAAAGGATTTTACCCAAATGGGGGGAAGAAAGGGAACAGAGGAGATGATAATTATGGTGGCAGTGTGGAGGACTGGCTAGAGGAGGGGAGCCCTGAGAACAGGGAGACCAGTCAGCACATTTTAGTGGAACAGATAGGAAAGATATTTGGGCAGTAGAATGAACAGAATTCAAGTAATATTGGGTTGAGAGGTTTCTCAGTCAGATTTCACCACACTAGTAATGGTGCATAACAATCAAAGAATCTCAATAGGTATCTATTTCTCACTAAAATGTCTGCAGGTCAGCTGAGGTTCTGTTGATCTACACTGGGCTTTTCCTGGCTTCGCTACAGAGATGAGAAGACACACACAATACTTCTTCATGCCTGGCTTCAAAATTGGCATGCTGTCACTCACACCAAACTTCCATTGTCTGAAGAAAATCACAAGCTGGGCCTGGAGTCAGAGTGGAAGGGCACTACAATGTCACATGGCAATGGGTGTAGATAAAAAGAAGGGTGAATAATTGAGACCATTAATGCAATCAGTCTACCACAGTTGGATCTGAAGGATGAAGCAAAGGAGGAGAGGTGGGAAAGACCATATAGCACATTTGAGAAACTGAAACAAAGACCAGTGTGGCTGGACCACAGAGAACCAGGAGGAAGAGTGGTGTGATATAAACCTGGTAGGCAGCCAGACAGTGTAGCTTCTTATAGGCCACAGTAAGTATTAATATTTTAATCTTTATCCTGAGAACAATAAGAAGCCACTGTAGAGTTTTAAGCAGAGCAAGAACATTCCCCAAATTTTTAGCCTGGGCAGCTGGATTGATTATGGTGCCATTCATTGACATAGGGAAAGCTGGAGAAGCCTGAGTCATTCTATAGCCTGAAGGCAAAGGGTAGATGTGTGGTGGATCTTGCTAAGTCTAAGCCAAGGTTTCTCAGCATACTGACATAATGGGTGAGATCAAGCTTTGTTGTGGGTCTTGTCCTATGCATGATAAGATGTTCAGCAGCATCCCTGGCCTCTACCTACCAGATGCCAGTAGTATCACTCCCCACTACAAGTAGTGGTAACTAAAAATGTCTCTAGGCAGTGTCAAATGTTTCCAGATAGTGTCAAATGTCTCTGGGGGCCCAAATCACCCGTGGTTGGGAACCACTGGTCTAAACTAATCATGGCAACTTCATTTTCTTTGCCACTGATTTATTAGGAAGTAGAATGTATTTCAGAGTGCTGGTTGCCCCCCATTATCCATTCTCCATTTCTTTTGTAGCAATTAAGTACCATTTTTATTTTTTTTTTTAGGGAAAGAGAAGTTTATTACTTTGCTGGTAAAGGAGGAAAAGTGGCAGACTCTATCATCTCAAAATTCAAATTTCCCGATCATGTGCGGAAATATAGAGGTTTTAAAGGGAGAGCCCTCAGTTCTAGGCTACTGTGTCAATGATTCTAATCGCATGTTCTCTGCTGAAGATAAAACCTGTGACCTCCACCCACCTGGACCCACCTGGGCCTACATGGGGAGCTGGTGATGGCCTGAGATGGCTGAGCTATCTCCTGTAACACAAAGAACAAAAGACATTCTCCTTGCCCCAGGGATGCAGGCCAGGCCACAGTTCCCAAAAATAGTTGGGGAAGTTTTAAAGAGACAGAAAATATTTTTGCTGTTTTTTTTCGGGCCATTCTCTCTGTTACATATTTCCCACTATCAATATTTCCCTTCAATATCTATGGAAGGAGGGGCAACATAGTTATCAGGCTACTTAGTGCTGAAATGGGGGTGACATTTTAGATGGAAGGTTTATACTTATATATGTCATTGCAAAGTTTTGGCATTATATTTACAACGACAGAAAAAAAATCATAAGCAGTAATTAGCAGAGTACCAATTTTTGCTAAACACATTGCTACCAGATTCTCTTGCAGCTAGATGTAGCAATGACACTAGGTTTTGGCCAGTGAGATTTAAGTGGAAGTGTTGTATGGAACTTCTGGGTAGGCTCCTTAAAATGGGTAGGGTGTGTCTTTTTTGTTTTTCCATCTTCCTTCCTGAACATGAATGTCATGACTGGAGTTCCAGCAGCCATGTGGGACCATGTAGATATGGGTAATTTCCTAAGAATGGCAAAATAGAATGCTGGAAGGATCTGGGGTCTCTGATGAATTTGTAAAGCTATCATATCAGCCCCGGGCTGCCTGCCTTTGGGCTTCTATACAGAAATAAAATGTTATTATATTTAGGTGATCTATTTTGTTTTTCTGCTGTATTACTGCTGAATCTAATCCTAACTGCTAAAGCATAAAGCACATGATGCAATTCTTACCAATGACATGTCAGGTTTTTTTTCTCTCTAAAAATGGGGCAAAAGGAAGGATTTCCCTCTCTTTCAGCTTTTGGGCATTATTGTATGAAAGCTTGATACCTGGCATTGCTGTAGCCATCTTTTGACTGTAAGATCAATAGCTGATGGGCTAAGGATAATACAGCAGACAGATGGAAAGAATCTGGAGCCTTGACATCATTGAGCCACTGAATTGATCAACACCAGAATAGACTATCTCCAGAGTATTTGTTAAATAAAGTCAATACATTTTAACCATAATTTAATCCATTTTTACTTAAGTTTCTGTTGCTTGTATCTGGAAGCCTCTGAAATAATACAAACAGGATAGGAAGGGAAAGTGATGAGTTAAATTTGAATATGTTGAATTTGAAAAAAATCTATGGGACATCTAGGTTTTTGATGCCTAATAGGCAGTTGGCTATATAGGTTTGAGCCCAAAAGAAGACATGAGATTGGCCTCAGTACTAGGAAAGGGGCCCTGGCCCTTCCTGCAGCTGGAGGCTTGACTATCCATTGGGACCGCAACTCCCTCTTTCTCATGGCTAACGTATTGCCAGGGTCACAATAGGGGAGTTCTACCTCAAGGTCCCAGGGAAAGAATAGCATGGAGCTTCAAAAGAGGGGTCACTGACCTCACTAGAATCAGTGATGATGCCTCCAAGGCCAAAAGCTGGCAATTGCTCAGGCTGACCTCAGGATGTGATGATAATACTGTCCTCCTCTCTCGTTTCTCACACGTAACATTCTGAGCTTACCTTATAGCAGTAGCTCTGGGAAAAATTTAAGTACCTGTGGGACTGCCCTTGTATTATCAGCTGGTCCTTGTCCCTATACTGCCATTAAAACTTGGGGCCTCCAGCTAAGGTCCTATACATGCTCACAACCACCAGAGGACAGTGCGGTCTGGATAAGTCTTGCCAGCCAGCAAAGCAAGCCAAGTCTTCCTAGAATCATTTATTGCCTGAACCAAAGGCCCTCCTACCAGTGCCTTTAATTTAGGGGCCCAAGGGGCCCTAAGAAGGGAGCTCAAAGGCACCGGGTTTTCAAGGAAGCTCTAGCACCTTTCTTTTGTCTTTATTACTGAGTTTCAGGCTTTGTGGGGAAGCAAGAATGCCTCGTGGCCTCAGATTGTCATGGGTTAAAGCCAAAAGCAGCTGGAAGCACAGGCTAAGGGATATATTTGGAAGGTGGATTCCTCCTCCCCTTCCTCCGGAAGGGGCAGGCAGACCTTGGCCTCATGCCCAGATCACAGAGCCACAGATTTGGAGCTGAAAGAGACCTTAGCTATCTGGCAGGAATTCTTAACCTAGGAGCCCATGAGTTGTCTGAGATTACATGCTAAATTGTGGCATCTGTGTCCATAAATTTCATTAGATTCTCAGAAGTCTGTGATGGCATGACAGGTTAAGAAGCGTTCCAAACCCTTTTAGTTATAGATGAGCCCTGAGAGGGGAGGAGCTTGCCCAAGGCCACAGAGTTAGTCAGGGTCAGAGCGGGGACTAGAACTCAGGCCTCTGACACCGAAGAAGACACACTTTGCACCATGCAATAATCCTTTAAACCTTTCTCTTCAAGTTGTAGTTCTCTGGGCACACAGAGGAATAGGGACAGAAGGTAATGGCAGTAGTAAGGTAGAGCTGGGCAGCAACTGTTACCAAGACTGCATTTGTGGGTGGTACCCTAGGCTGGAGGGGAGTGTGTGAGGAGTGTCAGGGAATCCAGGGCTCTATTGGGAAGCTATCGGGGTGGTTTCCCATGCCTGACTGAATCCTTCCCTTCCTCCTTCCCCCTGGCTCCAGAATTATATCTGCTTACTTGTCTTCTTTGACATTATCACTGACTTGGTTTCCTTGGGTTCCATCTCCGTATGCTCAGCTAGAATTTAACTGTGGGTTAGGACACAACCTGTTTAGCTTATTCCATTTTTTGCCTTCCCTGAATGTGAACATTCAGGAATTTTGGGTGTTGGTGCCACTTACTTCTGTGCTATGGGAGATCCAAAATAATTATGGAATCTTACAGAATTTTCTGAGTAACTGGACCAGATCTACTGCTAAGCTCAGTGACCCATAGAACATCAAAGGGGGAAGATATCTTAGAAAGTTCATCAAGTCCAACTCATTGATTACACAAATGATGGTCTGTGGACCAGGGAGGAAAAGAGATGGACCTGTCATCATACAGAACTTGGGTAACTGGAACTGTGCCCTAAGCATATATTAACTTAGTAGCTCTCTCCAGCATGCTACACTTCTCATGCCAGTCTTTTGGCCTCTATGGGATGGTGCTTTCAGTCTTATGCTGAAGTCCTGGCCAACAAGCAAAGATTTTAGCCTGATGGATTTCTTAGGCCCCACCAGAATCTTCTTCCTAATTTTGTGCCTAATGCAGGATCCCCGCCCCCCTGCAAACATGCTAACAAGTCAGTCTTCTGGTTCCCAACTCTTTAGTTGTGTGTCTCTGGAGAAAGTGTGGCAAAATAGAAAGGGCCACAGCCTGAGTTTCAATATCAGGCAAATCACCTTTGAGAAGAGCTCAAAGAGCAGTGTTTTTTTTTTTTTTTTTAATCTGTAAAATGGAGACAGTACCTCACTGGGCACTCTTAATCCCTTTTACTTACCTTTATATTTTTAAAATATCATTTCTTACTTTCTTGCATACTTTACAATTTCTTTGCTTATTGTTTTCCCAACTGGAATGTCAGCTCCTTGAAGGCAGGGATCTTTGACTGATTTATGCACTTCCACATGGCTAGTGCCTAGAATGGTGCTTGGAATATTGTGTGTATTCAGTGAAAACTGTTGAATGAATGAATGAGGATTAAATAAGAGAATGAATAGGAGAGTGCCCAGTTGACAGGAAACTCTCAACTTGAGAATTCTCTTGGTCTTTTCATGTGCTAAGCCTGGCAAGTATGTCAGGTAGCTGAGTAGCTGTCCTCTTCCTCGGCCTGCCTTCACAGCTGCTCCCTGCTCCATGCACACCATACCAAGGTGAGATTGTGGCATTCTTAGTTGCAAGGTCAGAGACTGTGTCCTAGGTGCAGACTGGAAGCTGGTGCAGTGGGCCAGGAGGCTGTGTCAGTCCCTACTTCCCCTGGATGGCAAAATCATTGCATGGGTGCTGTGCTCTTCCCTTGTGTAAAACAAAGTTCACCCTGAAGAAGCATACATGACTTATTTGGTAGAATGAATTAAAAAGTAATCAGTATTTAGGAAGTGCTTAGAAATTCAGAGGTTGTTTAACTGCTAAGGTCACTATGATGAGAGCTTTGTCATTGTAATGAGAGTTCAGTGAATGTACATTTGATGCAGCCTGGCCTCTTCTGTCCGCTTCCTCCCCTCTCTTCATCAACCTCACCACTTCTGCAAGTTGTGTATGTCTTGTCTGTCTGTCTCCCAGACCACCCAATGTGTCTCCTCTCAGCCTTCCCTTTCTAGGGAACCTGATCATCACATTTTTCTGTCTTCTTCCTGTCTCTTTCTGGTTCTCAGCTCTGATTCTGAGAAGTAGGCTGTAGAAGATGTTTTTGGTAATCAGGAGTGGCAAAGCAGCTTCATCAGTACATAAGTCAGCACATATGTTTCTGAACTCCCAGAGGAAAGGCCATGAATCACCCAGTGGAATCTCTTGAGGCAAGAGTTGGTGTCTAAATATCCATGAGTTATTAGACACCATCAAACAGGGTATGCTTCGGCCTATACTGGGAGAATTATCAGCTGCACAGAGCCCAGAAAACTAGACACACTTAGAAAGCTAAGAGACCGCCTAGACTACCCCTGTGCTCCTTAGCTGATGTGTGATTCTCCTGTGTAACATCCCAGAAAAGCACTTGTCTAGGCCTTTCTTGCACATCTTCCATGATAAGGAGCTCACTCCATCCAATAGCAACCTGTTCCATACACAGCCTGCTCAGTTAGAAAGTTCTTCTTTGTGTTGAGCTGAAAACTGTCTCCTTGTGGCTTCTACCCAAGAATTTGGAGCCTCCCAGACCCCATCTACTTTCTCTGCCCCTGACAGTTCCTTAGAGGTCTAAAGACAGAGGCCATCTCCCATAAATTTTCTCTTCTCCAGCATAAACAGCCACAGCTCCAACTCTTGTGGCCTCCTCCCCATCTGTTCACGCCCTCTGGACATATCCTACATATGGCCCCTTTAATACTCAGAACCAGATACGCTTACTCAGAGTAAGTGTCCAACCAGGGCAGAGTGGAAAGGGACTGTTGCTTCCCTTGATCTGGACACTATACATATGTTAATGCATCCTAAGTTCCCATTAGATTTTTTGGCTTTAACATCCTAATGATGATGCCTATTAGGCAAAGTCTCAAGTTCCTTTCCTGTAAACTGTGTGTAGGGCAGTCTCTTCCATCCTGTGAATAGCCAGTTGGTTTTCTGCACCTAAGTGCAGGCCTCTCCATTTGTAACTGTCAATCACCTGGTCAGGTTCCACCACTTATTTCAGCTTGTTGACATCTTTTTGGAACCTAACTTTGTGTCCTGCAATACTCCCCCTCTCCCTTTCAGCAGTAATCTCCTCTCCTCTCTCTACATGAGCGTGTTTTGCTATTTTCTTGAGACAGCCAGTCCCTCATTCATTCCTTCAGAAGGGTGAGGGCCACCTTCTCTGGGTGCTCCTGCAGGTAGGTCTCAAGGCCTGTGGTATGGGAATGAATTTGATCAGTGAGACCAGCATAGCCTTAGCTGACAAAGCAGCTCCAATGGCAATCTCTCCCCCAGCCTAGCTGAGCCTCTGTCAGGGAGAACCTCATGCAATTGCTGGCTCATTCAGCAGTGGATGGAGTAAGATTTCCAGTTGGCTGCCAGGGCTAATGTCCTGGGAAGTCAGGCCAGGCAAGGACAGACCAGCACACCACATGATTCCTATAATGGCTCTGGAGTTGTCAGGTTCAATGAGCCTCTAGTCAGCTAAGTCACAACTTTGTCTTCATCCCAGAAGGGCTGGCCTGATTCCAGTATTGGCCCTAGAATACAGATTACTTCCTTCCTCTTTAAAACTGGCCCCATCTCTGATGGTCTTAGATAAAAGACTGATGGCAGAAAGAGTTGTGATATCCCTGCTAGCCCCTTCTTGACAACCCCCTAAACAGCTTATTTCCTTTTATGTTAACACTTTATCTTAAAAGAATACATATATATCATAAAAGATTTAAAAAGGAAAATGCAACATTCTTACAATCCCACCATCCAGGCATAACCCACTGTTTGACATTTTGTTGAAAATCTCCTCAGATGAACAGACACACACACACACACACACACACACACACACACATGCATGTACACAGAGACAATTTACATAAAATGAATCATGTTATACACCCTTTGCTTTACTCTTTTCAAGCAATGCTATATCATTGAAAATATGCATTGGCAAATGTATAAATCTAAGATGCCACTGCTAATGACTACGTAATATCCCACAGGTACCTCCCTTGAGAGATATTTAGTTTGCTACTAATTTTTCAATAGTACAAACATAATAAATATCCTTGTGTAGCCTAGGCCTGGTAGCTCATGCCTGTAATTGTAGCACTTTGGGAGACTGAGACGGGGGGATTGCTTGAGGCCAGGAGTTCGAGACCAGCCTGAGCAACATAATGAGACCCCATCTCCACAAAAAAAATAGAAAAATTAGCCAGGCGTGGTGGCACACACTTGTAGTCCCAGCTATTCAGGATGCTGAGGCAGGAGGATCACTTGAGCCCAAGAGTATGAGGTTTCAGTGAGGGTATGATGACAACGCTGCACTCTAGCCTGGGTGACAGAGCAAGACCCTGTCTCAAAAACAAGACAAAACAAAACAACAACAAAAAATCCTCGTGTATAAAATACGTTTTTTTAAAGTAATTTATTCAACAAATATCGATTGAATGCTGACAGGCACTGTGGTAGGCTCTGGGGAAATGTTAGGTGGGCAAAAAGTGTGACAGGGCCTATTCCCTGCCATGCTAGAGCTTATAATCTTACAGTCTTTTTGTCTCCCTAAATTTAGTTCCTAGGGATGGAATTGCTATGTCAAGACTACTTTCCGGAGGATGTAGCAATTTATACCCTTCCCAGGAGAAGACAAAATTACTAATTTTCCTATATTTTCATGAATGCTGGGTTTCTTTTGAGCTTTGAGTGGTTTCTTGAGAATTTCATCAGGAAATGGAAGTGAGTAACCTAGAGTGGGAAAGTCACATTGTTTCTAGATTCTTACCATGGTTTTCTCATGTTTTTTCCTGGCCTCTAGCCCCTGGTGCTTCTTAGATGTCTCTAAGAAATAGTTTTCTTTTCCCCTCTTGTATTCTAGACTATGAGCATTTTTATTTATTGGTTCATTGAGTCATTTGTCCATTCACCATTCATCACTTGATAAGTGCCTATTTTGTACCAAGCCCTTCCCAGGTTCCAGGAATACAGAAACAGATAAGATAAGATGCTTGCCCTCAAGAACTCCCAGAGTACTCCTCACAGAGCCTGGGACAGAGTAGGCCTCTAACACTATCTGATGAATTTCAGTGACTTGATGTTGTAGCTCCTTAGGCCTCCAAGCATCCTGTGTGATTGAGATATCAGTGTTGGAGCCCAGAGGGTGTGCACATGGGGTGGTTCGAGCCTCTTTGCCCTCTGTGGACAATCCAATAAAATATCAAAGACTCATATAGAGAATAGTTCAGGCAGATGTGCATGGAGTGAGTGAACGAATGTATGTGCATAGCATTTAGGAAGAGAGTAGAGTCCTTCCAGATGACATCTTTGGTAGTTTGCCATAAGGCACTCCCTCCCCAATCCTAACTCAACATTCTGCCCAATAATTTTACCAAATGCCTCATTAAGGACTAGAGAACATGGCAGTCAAAGTTGGAAATGCCAAGAGGCTGGGAATAGATGGGGTCAAGGGACAAAAAACAGGAGGACATCCTCAATTCAAGGAAAGTATGTGTAGACTGGGGTCCTGGGCCACCAATGACAAGATGTATTAATCTTATTCAAGTGCAAAGTCCTGCACCTCAGTTCTAAAATTCACTTGTAGTGTCAATTAAAAACAAAATAAAACTTTTTTAGAAGAGTCAGTTAGATAATAGACACTGACTCTATGAACACCCTGCAGGGAGCTCCAGAACTAATTGGGGAGACAGATAAGGAGATAGAAAATTATTGTCTAATGTGATAAGTGCTACTACAGGGATAAATATTAATATATGGCACTGTGGAAATAATATATTGAGATGGGGGAGGAGTACACCCAGATGGTAAGGTGAAGATAGTGTCAGGAATATGACAGTGAACAACAGACAAAAATTCCTGCCTGCATGTAGCTTACATTCTAATACAGGAAGACAAATAATAAATACAAAAAAATAGTATGTACTCATACTAAATGGTATGGTGGAAAATAAAGCAGGAAAAGACAAGGAATATGGTGGTGGGGGGTTGAGGGCTGTAATTTTAAATGGGGAGTAATCACTGATAAGGTGACATATGAATAAAGACCTGAAAAAAATTAGCAAATGAATCATGTGAATATCTTGGGTAGAGAGTTCCAGGCAGAAAGAGTGACAAGTACAAGGATGCCAAGGTGGAAGCATCCTTGTTATGTTCAAAGAATAAGTAGGGAGGAAACTGGGGGTGCCTAAAGCAGAGTGAGCAAGGATAAGTAGTAGGACACAAGGTCAGAGAGGTCAGGGTTATGGAGTGGGAGTTGGGGCAGAGTATATACAGTTTATAGGCCACCATAAGGTTTTTGGCATTTACTCTGAATGGGGTGGGTAGCCATTAAAGGGTTTGACCAACACTTAGAGGGACCTGAATGCTGTGTTCAGGAGTTGGACTTTATTCTATAGGAAAAAGGGAGCCTCCGAAGGTTGAGAAGGGGAACGACATGCAGAGCTCCATCTTAGAAAGATCACTCTGGTGGTTGGGGAGGAGGTTGAAGGGGAACATCTGGAAGCAGGAAAACCAATTAGGAGACTCTGTCCCCTCTCCATGAAATGCCTGGGATGGACAACTAGTCATCTCTCATCTCAGTCTTTCCACTGTTATTCTTGCCTGTTTCACATCTCTGAGGGAGCTGGAGAACAGTTGGCCCTCCTCTTCCAGTCAGGAAACCTCAAGGCCACCAGAATGGAAGGGAACTAGAATGGTGGTAGGGAGAACTGTTAGGAAACTATTACAATCATCCCAATGTGAGATGATGAAGACCTGAGAAAGGAAAGGCATATTTGCTAAAGGATAAAGGTACAGTTATCACAAGATGCAAAATTAGGGCCCAATACCAGCAACTGTGAAAATGACATAGGGGTTTTAATTTACAGTGACATGCTTGGCTCAGTGATGGGATGTGACCACAGCAAAAACTAAGGGAAGTGATAGGATGCATTAATAAAAGCGTAATACCTAGAACAATGAAGATTATCAATCTGCTCTAGTCTATGTTGATTGAGACCTCCCTTTTACCTCCTTGAGATTCATGAACCTTCTTAAGCTTCCACTATGTGCCAGGCACTAGGCTTAGAGCTCTACTGGGATTATCTCACAGAATAATCACCACAATCCATCATGGTAGCACTCTTATCTCCATTTTACATAAACTGAAGCTTCAGAGAGGTAAAGTGACAAGCCAAGATCACTGCCTCTTCATCTTCTATCCTGTCTGCCAGGACCTTGCACTGAGTAGTGGGACATAGGTGGGTAATATCCAAAAAGACTCTAATAAGGACATTGAGCATTGGGGTTATGTTTAAAACACAATTATTTTCTGTTAGAAAAACATTCTGAAATACTTATAGATTAAATGATAGGATATCTTGGGTTTGCTTTAAAATACCGCAATGGGGGGAATGCATAGAGAGATAATGGAGTGTGGAAAATGAAACAATGTTATATCATTGACCAGTAAGTATATGGCAAAAGACTGATAAGTCCATGGGAGTTGATTTTTCTGTTCTCTCCACTTTTTTATATGTCAGAAATTTTTCATATTAGCAAGTTAACAAATAAAAAGTAAAAAATAAATAAAAATTAAAAGTTCCTTAACACTGAGGTGCGATGACTACTAAAGCACTGTGGGAAGGGAAAGAAGGGAGTCATTTAATAGCCAAATGAAGAGTGCTCTAGAGACAGCCTTGCTGGCATGACTGAGCCAAGGAGGGAGGTATTAAGACTTTCCTGATGCTCTAGTCCTGCACTGTGAGGTAGCCAGTAGCCACATGAGGCTATTAAACACTTGAGTTGTAGCTATAACAAATTGACAAGAGTTGTAAGTGTAAAATGCATACTGGATTTCACAGACAGTATGAAAAAAGAATGTAAATTATCTCACTAATAAATTTTTTAAAAAATTGACTACAAGTTACAATGATAATATTTTGGAAAAAGTAGATGAAATGAATATATTATTAAAATTAATTTCACTTGATTTTCTAAAACTTTTTAAAAACGTGGTTATCAGAATATTTAAAATTATATATGAGGCTCACAAATTTTTATTGGATAGCAACAAAATGTCATCAAACACTTTATTTCAAAGGCTCACATTTACTGTTATTCATTCGTTTATTTATTTATTTCAATGCTCAAACTGATATTGAGTGCTTACTCAATTCCTAAAGTATTATTACACTGAAAGAGAAAGCATGAGTTTTAGAGTTATAAGGTCCTGCTACTTACCACCTTTGTGATCTAGAACAAATATTTAACCTTTCTAAACCTTGATTTTCTCATCAATAAAACCCATAGCTCAAGGTTGTTGAAACCCTTGTACATAATCTATTGCCATATTTCATCAAATCTAAAATACCATTGATTGAAAGCACACTATCATTTTATGTAACACTAAAAACAACCATACTTGCAATTAAACTACAACACAGTGCTAAGACACCATGGATCTCAAGATTCCTCCCAATTTCAGAGGTGTCAAAATGTGAAAAATTGACCACACTGTATTTGCACTTGTCACATAAATATTTGTTGAAAGAGTGAAAATCCATCTTCTCTATTTGACTATTAGCTACTCAGGAATAGAATCTGCATCTAAATCACTTATCTTTCCCCCAAACAGGGCCTGGTACAGAGCAGGCACTTAATCCATTTTATGTGAATTGATTTGACTTCCCTTCCTCCCCATTTTTTCTGTGCCAGGTACAGGAGAGGCAGAGATGAAGCAGATTAGGCTGCAGTCCTCTATGACCTCCAACTCTGATAACAATGGGAACAACAACAAAACAACAATTATAACTACCATTCATTGAACTTTTACTATGTGAAAGTATTTTGTGATTATATTCACACATATCTTTCTCAGTACCTTTTACTTTTTACTCCATCTCTTTACTTTTAGCTTATTTGAATCTTTAGATTTAAGGTGGGTTTCTTGTAAACTCAACCCATAAAGCTGGGCCTTCATTTTTTTAATCCATTCTGACCATCTCTGTCTTTTTATTAGTGTATTTATCCTGGTTGTTATTTTCTGTGCTTCCTGGATCCATGGTACAGTGTTTGTCATTAATTTTGGAAAGTTCTCAGCCATTATTATAATATTTCAAATATTTCTTCCATTCCATTCTTTCTTTGTTCTCCTTTTGGTATTCCAAGTAAGCATATCTGACACCTTTTGATACTGTCTCACAGTTCTTGGGGAGTCTGTTCTATTTTCCTTTTTATCTTTGAATTTCAATCTGGAAAGTTTCTATTGAAATATTTTCAAGCTCACTGATTCTTTCCTTAGCTGTGTTCATTCTATTGATGAGCTCAAAAAAGATATTCTTAATTTCTGTTAGAGTGCTTTTGGTTACTAGCATTTTCTTTTGATTCTCAGAGTTTCCATCTCTCTGCTTCCGAAACCAACTTGAAAATGTCTACTTTTTTCATTAAAGCCCTTTACATATCAGTGGTGGTTATTTAAAATTTTCTGTCTCACAATTCCAAAATTTGTGTCATATCTGAATCTTGTTCTGATACTTGATCTCTCTAAATAATTTGTTATAAATTACTCTAAATTACAAACTAAATTTGAACAAGAGCAAAGTGAGTAATTTGTTCAAGATCACATAGCTGGTAAGTAGCACGTCCTTGTAACTCTAAAATTCATGCTTTCTCTTTCCTATAATTCTTCAAGATTTGAGTAAGCACTCAGCATCAGTTTTAGTATTGAAATGAATGAATGAATTTTAAAAAACATGTTTTTTTCCTGCTTTTTGTTAGCACACTTTCTAATATTTGTCCAGTTGAAAGCTGGACATGATGTATCACGTAGTAGCAACTTAGGTAAATAGGCTTTTAATCTGAAGTTTTATGTTTCTCTGGCCAGGAGTTGGGCTATGGTTAATGTTTGTTGTAGTGGTAGGGGCCAGAAGCTTCAAATTCCTCTTGTGTCCTTGTTTTTGCTAGCCCCATTGTCTTTCAGTTACCCTAAAGACCTCCTCCTTAAATAGGCTCTACACCTTGCAGGTTTTCTTCTTCAATCCACTGTTATTCTACTGGATCCCTGTTGGCATGATACTAAGATATGGAGAAGGGGAAGGATTCTATAGTCTTATGATTAAATTTCAGTCTTTTAGTGGGTCTGCAGTGGGTCACTGGGTCATGACCTTCACAAGTGTTTTTAGCTTCCTTTTAGCCTCTAGAGTGAAACAGGAAGGCTTGATAAGGCTGGGGTTGGGTAGATGCCCTTCCCTCTAGGCAGAATAGGGCTCTGGTCAAGTCTTTTCCTCTGGAGAGTAGGCTTTTATTATGGAGAATCCTCTGGGTACATTTAAAAATGATGGTTACCTTTCTCTTCCTCCACCCGGAGCCATAAAGTGATTTTTCTTGACTTTTCACCATGAGAAACTGATGGGATTCCTGAAGATAAACTCCACAAAATTTGTCACCCCCGCCCCGCCAAAATAAAAAAACCTGTGGCTCCCACTCTCATATTATCCACACTCAGCCTCCTGCAATTTGTCAAAATATTGTAACGTGTGATGAAAAATCGATTCTTTTTCACAATCGCAAGTGTTTGGCACATGGTTGGGTAAAGATAAAGTGCTGAAACACAGTCCAAAACCAAATATTCATCAAAAAAAGCTACTAAGTGAGTATCCCAAGAATGGAAAAATAAGCACCGCATGTACTCACCAGCAAATTGGTTTCACTGATCAACACTTAAGTGCACATATAGGAATAATATTTATCAGGCGTTGGGCAGATGTGAGGGGTGAAAAGGGGAGGGGTATATGCATACATAATGAGTGTGATGCTCGCCATCTGGGGGATGAAGACGCTTGCAGCTCTGACTGGGGGCGGGGGGCAAGGGCAATGTAACCTAAACATTTGTACCCCCATAATATGCAGAAAAAAAAAGCTAATGGTGTCATATTTGGTGGGCCGGTGCTGGTATTATCCACTACAGCAGACCATGAAACCTGGTCAATAGATTACAACGGATGTCTACTGCAACCAATTGGACAAAATGATCAGGACACTTGCAATTAAGCAGCCGAGATTGGTCAATAGAGATAGGCCAATCCTCTTGTAATACCACATGTCACAAAAAACAATGCTGCTCAAACTACAGAAGCTGGACTTGGAAACTCTCTGTCATCCACCATATTCACCAGACCTTGCAACAACTGATTACCACTTCTTCCAGGCTTTGGACCACTTCTTGCAAGGAAAAGTATTCAATTCTCAAAAAGCTGTGGAAGACACCTTTTGCAATTTCATTGCCACTGGCTCTTCAGGCTTCTTTGCTGCTGGCATAAATAAACAAGCTACCATTAAGATGGCAACACTGTGTCAATACTGTAGGCACTTACTTTGATTAATTGTACTACTTCTTGTTTGAGATATAATAAACTAAACTTTTGATTTGAAATCAGACATTTCATATTTAATGACCTAGTATTATAACTTGAAGATGGGTAATGTGATGCCTACAGAGGACTGCTTTGGCCATTTGGGCTCTTTTTTTGTTTCATATAAATTTTAGGGTAGTATTTCTGATTCTGTGAAAAAATGAAATTGATATTTTGATGGAGATTGCATTAAAAGTGTAGATTGTTTTGGTCAGCATGGTCATTTTAACAATAGCAATTCTTTTGATCCATGAGTATGGAATGTTTTTCCACTTGTTTGCGTCATCTACTGTTTGTTTCATCAGTTTTGTAGTTTTCCTTGTGGAGATCTTTCACCTCCTTGATTAACTGTATTCCTAGATATTTTTTGTAGCTATTGTAAAGGGATTGCCTTCTTGATTTGATTCTGTTTGATCATTACTGGTGTATAAAAATGCTACTGAGTTTTGTACATTGATTTTGTATCCTAAAATTTTGCTGAATTCATTTATCATATTTAAGAGTTTTTTGGTGGATTCTTTAGGGTTTTCTAGGTATGAGATCATACCATCAGTGAACAGGGATAATTTGACTTCCTCTTTTCCAATTTGGATGCCTTTGATTTCTTTCTGTCGCCTGATTGCTCTGACTAAGACTTCCAGTACTATATTGACTAGGAATGGTGAAAGTGGGCATCCTTATCTTGTTTCAATTCTTTTTTTTAGCACATTTATTTTATTTTATTAAAAAGAATTTTCAATTGTGATAAAATATACCGAACATAAAATTTTTCATTTTGACGATTTTAAAGTGTACAATTCAGTGGTATCTTGTACATTCACAATGTTGTGAGACCATCATTACAGTCTAGTTCCAGAATATTTTCATCATGTCAAAGTAAACTCCATACCCATTAAGTACTACTACCCCTTTAGTTATTACCCATTTTTTTCCTCCCCCTACCCCCGGGCAATCTCCTTTTTGTCTCTATGAACTTTCCTATTCTGGGTATGATTCATATAAATGGAATCATAAAATATTTCTCTGTGTGTGGCTTTTACCTAGCGCGATATTTTCAAGGTTCTTCCTTGTTGTAATATGTACCAGTACTTCATTTCTTTTTTAAAAAAAAAAATTAACAGACATCATTTTAAGACAGTTTTAGGTTTACAGCAAAATTGTGTGGAAAATCCAGAGTGTCCTCATATCCCCAAATCTTTCCACTCTCTTGCTGTAGTTTTCCCTATTATTAACATCTTGCATTAGTGTGGTATATTTGTTACAACTGATGAACAAATCTTGATATATTATTTCCAACAAAAGTCCATAGTTTACATTAGGGTTCACTTTTTGTGTTGTACATTCTATGACATTTAACAAATTATTTATACATTACATTGATATACCCCTTATATATTTTTGAAAACTTAAATTTATTAGTAAATATGCTAGTTTTGCTTGAAAGTATTTTAATGTTACTCTATTTTTATTTAATGTAATAAAATGATTTATTTAATAATGCTTGAAGGTTAACTGTTAGTTTTCATTTATTTTTGAGTCTTCCTTCTCAGTCAATTTAGTTCTTTGCTTGTTAGTCTATGCTTGTGAAAACCCTATAAATAAATATACAGGCTTTCCTAGGAGAAAGTCTCATAAAAATGCTTTTTTTTTTTAAATCAGTCACATTCTCTCAGTATACACTAAGAAACACTTTCCTGTAGCTTCCCAAACTGGTGATTGATTTACTGTTTCAGTTCCAATTCCAGTTAGAGCAGGGTGGCAGTTACTGTGGCTGATGGATGAGTGGCTGGATTGGCCCATCAAGGAAGCAGTTCTTTCCCACTCCTAATGTGCAGATAGCTGGATATAGTTATGTAAAGCATTTCTCTAATGATTAGAGATGTTGACCACTTTTTTTTATATATATATGTTTGCTGGCCATTATTCTGTCTTCTCTTGAAAAGTTTCTGTTCATGTCCTTTGCCCATTTATTGATGGGTTGTTTGATTTTTTTCTTGTTAATTTTTTTGAGTTCTAGATAGATTCCTGTTATCAGCCCTTTATCGAATGTGTAGAGAGTAAATATTTTCTCCCATTCTGTAGGCTGTCTGTTTGCTCTAATGATAGTTTCCTTGGCAGTGCAGAAACTTTTTAATTTGATCAGGTCCCATTTATTTATTTTTGTTGCTCCTGTGATTGCCTTGGGGGTCTTCCTCATAAATTCTTTGCCTAGGCCAGTGTCTGAAAGAGTCTTCCTTACATATTCTTCTAGGGTTCTTAAGGTTTCATGTCTTAGGTTTAAGTCTGTTATCCATCGTGAGAGGGAATGCTTTCAACTTTTACTCATTCAATATGATGTTGGCTATAGGTTTGTCCTATATGGCCTTTATTATTTATTTATTTTTTTTAATTTCAACATATTATGGGGGTACAGATGTTTAGGTTATGTATGTTGCCCTTGCCTCCCCCTCCCCCCCAAGTCCGAGTTTCAAATATGTCCATCCTTCGGGTGGTGCGCATCGCACTCTTTGTGTATGCATATACCTGTCCCCTCCTCTCCCTCCCCTCTTCCTCTGCCCAACATCTAATAAATGTTATTCTTATATGTGCACTTATGTGTTGATCAGTTAATACCAATTTGATGGTGAGTACATGTGGTGCTTGTCTTTCCATTCTAGGAATACCTCACTTAGTAGAATGCATTCCAGCTCTATCCAGGAGTATACAAGAGGTGCTATATCACCATTATTTCTTAAAGCTGAATAGTACTCCATGGTATACACATACCACATTTTATTAATCCACTCATGTATTGATGGACACTTGGGTTATTTCTACATCTTTGTGATTGTGAATTGTGCTGCTATAAACATTTGGGTGCAGGTGTCTTTCTTATACAGCATCATTTGCTCTTTTGGGTAGATGCTCAGTAATGGGATTGTTGGATCGAATGGTACTTCTACTTGTATCTCTTTAAGATATCTCCATATTGCTTTCCACAGAGGTTGCACTAGTTTGCAGTCCCACCAACAGTGCATGAGTGTTCCTATCTCTCCGCATCCACGCCAACATTTATTGTTTTGGGACTTTTTGATAAAGGCCAGTCTCACTGGAGATAAATGATATCTCATTGTGGTATTGTGGTTTTAATTTGCATTTCCCTGATGATTAGAGATGTTGAGCATTTTTTCATATGTTTTTGGCCATTATTCTGTCTTCTTTTGAAAAGTTTCTGTTCATGTCCTTTGCCCACTTTTTGATAGGGTCATTTGATTTTTTCTTGTTGATTTTCCTGAGTTCTAAGTAGATTCTGGTTATCAGCCCTTTAAGGGATTTGTAGCATGCAAAAATTTTCTCCTATTCTGTAGGTTGTCTGTTTGCTCTTGAGAAAGTTTCTTTGGCTGTGCAGAAGCTTTTTAATTTGATCAGGTCCCATTTATTTATTTTTGTTGTTGCTGTAATTGTCTTTGGGGTCTTCTTCATAAATTCTTTGCCTAGGCCAATGTCTACAAGAGTATTTCCAACATCTTCCTCTAGAATTCTAATAGTTTCACTCCTTAGGTTTAAATCTGTTACCCAGCGTGAATTGATTTTTGTGGGAGGTGAAAGGTGTGGATGCTACTTCCGTCTTCTACATGTGGCTATCCAGTTTTCCCAGCACCATTTATTGAATAAGGATTCTTTTCCCAAGTGTATGTTTTTGTCTGGTTTGTCAAAGATTAGGTGGCTATATGAGGATGGTTTTATATCTGGGTTCTCAGTTCTGTGCCACTGGTCAATGGCTCTATTTTTGTGCCAGTACCAAGCTGTCTTGATTACTAAAGCCTTATAATAAAGTTTGAAGTCTGGTAAGTTGATGCCTCCCATTTTGTTTTTATTGCCTAGAATTGTTTTTGCTATGCGGAGTCTTCTCTGGTTCCATACAAAGTGTAAAATCAATTTTTCTACATCTATGAAGAATGACGTTGGTATTTTAATAGGGATTGCATTGAATCTGTAGATCACTTTGGGTAGTATAGACATCTTAACGATGTTGATTCTGCTGACCCAAGAGCATGGTATGGTTGGCCTTTATTATTTTGAGATGTGTTCTTTCTATGCTTAATTTGTTGAGGGGTTTTATCATGAAGTGATTCTGAATTTTATCAACCCCTTTTTCTGTATCTATTTAAATGATAATATTGTTTTTAACCTTAATTCTCTTTATGTGATGTATCACATTTATTGATTTGCATATGTTGAATTATCCTTGCATCCCTGGTATAAAACCCACTTGATCGTGGTATATTATCTTTTTGATGTGCTGTTGGAATTGGTTTACTAATATTTTTTGAGGATTTTTGCATCTATGATCTGTGTTCATAAGGGATATTGATCTGTAGTTTTCTTTTTGTTGTTGTTGTTTTTGTGTCCTTGCTTGGTTTTGGTATCAGAGTGATACTGGCCTTATAAAATGAGTTCGGGGGAATTCCTTCCTCCTTGATTTATTGGAACAGTTTCAGGAGGATTGGTATTAGTTCTTCTTTGTATGTTTGGTACAATTTGGCTATAAATCCATCTGGTCCTGGGTTTTTATTCATTTGGAGACTTTTTTAATTATTATTACTGATTCAATGTTGCTAGTCATTATTGGCCTATTCAGAATTTATCTCTCTTTCTGGTTCAACCTTGGGATGTTGTATGTTTCCAGGAATTTATCCATTTCCTCTAGATTTTCTAGTTTGTGAGTCTTTAGTTGTTCATAGTACTCTCGGATTATCTTTTGTATTTCTGTGGTATCCATTGTAATGTCTCCTTTATCATTTCTGATTTCATTTACTTAGGTCTTCTCTCTTCTTTTCTTGGTTAGTCTAGCTAGTGGTTTGTCAAATTTGTTTATCTTTTTGAAGAACCAACTTTTAAAAATTGATCCTTTGTATTGTGTTTGGTTTTTTTTGGTCTCTGTTTCATTTAGTTTCGATTTGTTTTTTTTTCTTCTGCTAACTTTGGATTTAGTTTGTTCTTGTTTTTCTAGTTCCTTGAGGTACAATGTTATGTTGTTAATTTGTGATCTTCTACGTGTTTGGTGTAGACATTTAATACTATAAATATCCCTCTCATCACTGGTTTCTCTGTATGCCACAGGTTTTGGTAAGTTTTGTTTCCATTTTCATTTGTTTCCCCAAATTTTAAAATTTCTGTCTTAATTTCTTTTTTAAGAGACTCATGATCATTCAGGAGTATGTTATTTAATTCTATGTATTTGTATAGTTTCTGAAGTTCCTCTTGGTATTTGTTTCTAGTTTTATTCCACTGTGGTCTGATTAGATATTTGATATGATTTCAAATTTCTAAAATTTGTTGGGAGTTGCTTCGTGGCTTAACATATGGTCTATCTTGTAGAATGTTCCATGTGCTGATGAGAAGAATGTGTATTCTGCAGTTGTTGGATAGAATATTCTATAAATGTCTGTTAGGTTCATTTGGTCTAAAGTCGTATTTAATTTCAATGTTTCTTTGTCGATTTTCCGTTTTGATAATCTGTCTAGTGCTGTGAGTCGGGTGTTGAAGCCTTGCACTATTATTGCATTGTCTATCTCTTTTTTAGTTAGGTCTAGTAATATTTGTTTTATGAATCTTGGTACTGTAGTAACATATGTATAAATATATATATATATATATAGGCCATCATATAATCACCTTCTTTGTCTTTTTTAATGTTTTTGATTTAAAATCTGTTTTATCTAAGATAAGTATAGCTACTTCTACTCTCTTTTGGTTTCCATTTGTGTGAAATATCTTTTTTCACCCCTTTGTTTTCGGTTTGTATGTATCTTTCCAGATAAGGTGAGTTTCTTACAGGCAGCATATAGGGGTATCATGTTTTAAATCCATTCCACCAATCTATATCTTTTAAGTGGAACATTTAATCCATTTACATTCAAGATTAATATCGATGTGTGACATTTTGTTTTTGTCATATTGTTAATTGTAATCTAGTTGTTTATATATTTTTTGTTCTTTCATTTTCTCTTAATGATTGTCATTGTAGTTTGGTGGAATACTGTCATGTTGCCGTTTGATTCTTTTCTGTTCCACCTTTGTGTGATAGTTTATATGACCTGTGTGTTTTGTACTTTTGTATGTTTTTATGAAGGCAAACCTTTTGTTTCCATGTTTAGGATTCCTTTAGCATTTCTTGTAAGGCCATTCATCACCACAAATTTCCCTCAGTATTTTCTTGTCTGGAAAATACTTTATTTCTCCTTCACTTATGAAACTTAATATAGATGAATATAAAATTCCTGGTGGGCAGTTTTTTTTTTTTATTTTAGCACTTTGAAAATCCCATCTCATTCTTTTCTGGTTTATAAGATTCTGCTGAGAAGTCCACTGCCATGCTGATGAAGTTTCCTTTATAGGTGACTAGACAACTTTCTCTTGCTGATTTTAGAATTCTTTCCTTCACAGTGACTTTACAGAATCTGACAACAATATACCATGGTACTTTTTGCAATGTATTTCTCTGGCAATCATTGGGCCTCCTATATCTGGATTCCTACATGTCTTGCTAGCCTTGGGAAATTTTCATCAATTATTTCCTTAAATAGGTTTTCTAAACTTTTCAATTTTTTTTCCTTCTCAGGAATACTGATAATTTGTAAGTTCAGTCACTTAAAGTAGTCTCATACATTTTGAAGTCCTTGTTTATTCTTTTTAATTCTTTTTTCTTTATTCTCCTGACTGGATTAATTCAAAAGACCTCTCTTCAAGTTCTGAGATTCTTTTTTCTGCTTTGCCAAGTCTATTGTTGAAAGCTTCTAGTGTATTTTTTAATTCCTTCAGTGAATTTTTTATTTCCAGAATATCTGGGTTTTTCTTAAAGATATCTATTAATATCTCCTTTGTAAAGTTCTTATTCATATCTTCAGTTGATTTTCTGATTTCTTTGTATTGGTTTTCAGATTTCTCTTGCATCTCATTAAGCATCTATATTTTGAATTCTTTATCTGGCATTTTGAGGATTTCTTTTTGGTTAGGATCCATTTCTAGAGAATTATTGTATTCCTTTGAAGGTGTATAACATCTTGTTTTCTCATGCTTCCTGTATTTTTTTGCTGATTTTTGCACATCTGGAGGAACAATCACTTCCTATTTTTGAATTTATTTTTGTTGGGAGGAGGAGTTTTTTTCCTTAATAATATGACTAGGATATACATTGAATAGGGTCGTTTGTCTTTGCTTCTGGGTACATTCAGCGGTGAGGACTCTGTATGATTTTCTTGATTTTAAATAGCCTTAGTGTGGTGGCTTTCCCAAATGCTGATTGTAGTAGTGGTGTACTGGGTGGGTGACTAGGCTCATCACCTTTTGAGTAGCAGGGGTGACAAGGGCAATGGTGGTAGCAAAGGTGGCAAGAAGTTTTTCTCATTCCTGAGCACTGTGTACTCATGTCAGCAGATGTTGTAATGAGCAGTGTGGGCTGACGTTTAGGCCAATAGGTGACACTTGCAGGTAAGAGCCAGCTGCAGTGGTAGCAGTAGGTTTTATGCCTGCCTCTGTTAATCAGGAGAAGTGCTTGGGTGTTGCAGGCAATGTGTTGGGCAATGGAACGCTCAGGGGTCTGAATCCTCCACTCTGTCTCAAAGAGGTGATGCAGCTGGGTAGACCTGGAGTAGGTAAGGCTGCACTCAGGGTCTCCAACAGCAAGTGCAATATCTGGCCCTGACGGAGGTGGGAAATTCCTCTGGCCCCTGGCTACATGTATAGGTGAGAGCAACTGTTGCTGTCCTGGTCTCAGCACTGGGAGGGAGGGGCAGTCCTGACACAACAGCCTAGATAGCAGGAATGGGACCTGCTTCCCTCTCACTCCCTAGACCCAGCAGTGCTCATTCTTCTAATCCCAATTGTGGCAGCTCGTCATGTTATTTAGTTAATCACTGCAATTTGCTAATAGACTGTAACACTTCCCAGGCAGTAGGAGTCACTGCCCAGGTCAATACCATATCTCCCTGCCAACTCTCCTCCTGCTTCACTTCTGGGGGTAGGGGGGAACCTAATTACAGTGCCAGCAGCTGGAGTCTATGCTACACTTGTATCTCAATTCTGACTGTGGGAGCCCCTCCCCCGCTTGAGCCCCAGGTCTCCAAGCCCTTGCTGGAGTCTCTTTACCACCAACTTCTGCCACCACTGCTAGCTCCCAGGACCGCTTGATGTAAGCTAGAATTGAGAATTGCCTCCTCCTACAGGTGCCCACATCTAGGAGAGTAAGGGGGACACTTCCCAGAGCAATATCTTCTCACAGTTGCTATGCTGCTCTCCACGTTAGATCTAGGGGCTAAGGAGGGTCAAGGTTCTCTCCTGTGACCTAGATTGTATGATTACCCAGTGGGAAAGGGGATTGTAGTGAGACATTTACCCTCTCCTGTATTGGAAATTCTCTCCTGATTTTCAGCCACACCCAGCCATGCAGGCTGTCTACCTTTCTTCTTCCCAAATTCTGGAGTTTCCTTTTGCCTTTCTGTTGAACTCCCATGTTCCTTCTTGGATGAAATGCTCAAAGTGTGATTCCATACATAATATTTTGGTTTGGATGAGTTGTGCTGGAAAAGCCTCTAATCAGCCATGAACAGAAGCCATGTCCTAGATGGCTACAAGACAGTGGAACCCCGCCTGAATCAGGTCTTGAGAGGATTAGGAACTGCAACAACTGGCTGGCCACTTCTACTCACTACCCTCAGGATAGACTTGCATGCCAGATATTTTTCATTCTGCTTTCTAACCATGTCCCTGGCACTCCCCAACCTGCTGAGGAGCCGATGATAATCCTATTGCATATAACTCTGGGAACAGACTTGATGCTTTATCCTCTCCTGAAACTATAAGAGTCTCTCCTGCTGTCCAAAATAGAATCCATGCTGAGAGAGCAGGAGGTGCTGGAGAGATCCATCTGGTGCATTCCCCCTTGTGGGGGACACACCAGGATGAGTGGGGCCCACTGGCCCAGCAAACACTGAGGACCAAAGATGAAGGCCTCAGTCCACCAGTAGCAGGCCTAGTTGCTCTTTTCCCCTCTTAGGCATGGTTCTGCTATATTGGTGAGAAGGACAGGATTACCTATAAAGTACCATAACTGGTAAATAAATAGAATTAGGAAATTATTAAGATAATAAAGAAGATCTCTACATATATTTGAGAATTGATGTGTCCCAAAAAGCCTTTGTCCAAAGCTGCCTCCTCTAGTGATCTACCTATAGCTCACCACTGGCCATCTCCTCTATTTAGGGCAATAGCTTTCAAACATTTTTTTCCTGTGACTCACAGTAAGGAATACATTTTATAGTATGAACCAGTAAACACTTTCACTTGTGTGTGCATGTGTAAACATATGCAAATATATATACACATATATGCATATATGAATATATGCATATATGCATATATTAATGTGCATATATATTTGCATGTACATAAAAATTGCAGTTTTTATATATCAGAATTGCTAAATATTGGCTATTTCATATTGTTCAAACTAATATAAAATGAAAGTTTCACTAATTAATACTTACCCTTAGTATGTGCAATCACTGTAATATTTTCTGTTTTTTTCTATCTCACTTTTGAAAACTGCCATTTCTTACCCACAATATTGACTTCATGACTTACTAGTGGGTTGTGACTCACAGTTTGAAAAACAGTAAGGTGCTACTCCTGAAGACCCTTCTTAAAGTACAGAATTTTTTTTTCCTTGGATAGTTAATGATACAAGTCAGTCCAGAGGGTCTCCCAGAGAATGTTCAGATGAAAGGAGAAGAAAAGGAGCAAGAAAGGAGAAGGAAAGGACTGGTAGAATGAGAATAATAAGCTAGGTCATGGTCTCTGAAAAGCCACACAGTAATAGGACTAGAAGGATCCAAATCTGGCATGCTACAGATTGAGGACTGACACACAGAGAGGGAAGGGGTTTCCCCAAAGTCATATTTCCAAATGTGTCATAGAGCCAAGGCACCTGAGGCTCTTGACTTAAAATATGGGTATTCTTCCTGCCAAAAGGGATTGTGACAACACAAGGCTTATTCCTACTCCCATAGTAAGTCCCATATGCCAGAACTGACATTAAGTACTCACCAGCATTTGGGCCCTAGCACATGGGATGATGGACAAGACTTTAATCAGCCTCCTGTTGGATTCTCTACTTGAGGATCAGCCCCAGTCTGTTTGACATGCCTACTCATCAGCAACCTATTCTGTTGCTGACAGATCCTCTTGGCAAAACCAGTGTCCAGTTACATGCTCATCTTAGCTAAGACAAGGGCAGGGAAGGGGAATACAGTCTACATGCATAGCTTTCCCACAAGCCAGCTCTCTGGCTTGGGCAGCAAAGAGGTGGCTCACGGACTAATGGGAGCAGCTATAGACAACAAGGCACCCTGGGCTTGTCTTATCAGACCTTACCTGGATTCCAGCATCCGCTTCCCTCCTCCAAGAACAGCTAGGGCCCTTTGATCTGACCAGTAAGCCCATACTGGCTTGGACTGGAGCTTTAGCACCAGTCCCAAACAAGCGCCACTTGTACTGCTGTGGTATTAATACTGTCCTGGGTCCCCAAATCTGACATTTGAGGTCCTGCCTGCGTGGCTTACCCTGTGCCTCCACAAGGTAAGTGATTATGAGCCTGACCAGACAGCAGATTTATAAGGCCTGGATCCAGGAAATCTGGCTTGATCTCTTAGTAGTTGGACTCTTGGACTGCTATGAGGTCCTCTCACCCAGCTATGAATGCTATGAGGGAAACAGAAAAGCATTTGCTGGGGGCTTGGCTTTGGTACATTTATAGTAGAGCAGCAGATCGATCAAGACCCCAAGCCAACAGTCTGTTTAACTGCTCTACGGTTACCTCATGAAACTTCTCCTTGGTGAAGTTCCTTAAATGCCAAAGCTTGTGGCCTTCGGATAAGAACCATGGAGATTCTGAAGAAATCTTCCACTTTTTTTTTTCTAGTCAAAGCAGAGGACTTGAGGCCCTGCTCCTCAGGGCCACACTAGCACTGATAACCTTCTCTATTTGCACCCACCCTCTTGGTGGTGGTACTCAAGGCCACATTGTGGGGTGGCACTATTTATGACTTATACAACTAAGATGTTCAGCTGAGAGGGCAAGCAAAGACTAAAAAGCAGAATTTTACTTTGTCAAATGGCTGCTTATAGTGCTGTTTCCACCCTGAAGGGACACCTTTGTGTACTTGTTCTGCCCAAAGATGGTGTCTTTTTCTAATTCGCACTGTGCAGGCTGGGGTACCACTGATGAGGCTCTAAGAGCTCATTTGGAAAGAAATACTCAAGAAGCTTCTCTGGGCTGGGCAACAGTTGGAGCTCCAAAAGAAGAGGTCTCTGAGAACTGGTTCTTTCCTGTCTAATCACTTTATCTATCTGGCTTCCTTTACTTCAAGGCTTAAAGTCTTACTTCTACGTTGATGTCCTCAATCCAGCTCTTCAGTTCTAAGTTCACTTCTGAGTTCCAGACAGGTGTTAGCCGACTATCTACCTATTGTCTCCACCTCGAGAACCCACAGATACCTCCCCTGCCAACATTCCTTATCTGCGCGGGACATTTTCCACTTGCCCCTCCAGATCCACTCTCCATTCTTCTCTACACTAATGTATTCCCTGCAACTCTGACCTGCACCTCCTTACTGCCTTCCCTGATTCCCCTTCCTTCCCGTGTGCAGGTCAGAATCCATGCTTTCTCTCCACTCCCACAGCACTCTGGTTAGAGCATAAACAGGTTGTGTATGCGAATGTCTCCTCTGCTAGAAAGTGAGCCCTTTGAAGGTAGGGACCATGTCATGTTCATCTCTGTAGCCCCAGTGCCTCTTAGAGGGCTGCCACATAGTAAGTACTCAAAGAATGCTGAATTGAAGCTGATTTTTTTCTATTTTTCTATCTTTCCTTCTTTTGTTGTGGGTGGACACACACAATAAAGGTGGGGCAGTAGGGAGTTAATGTGCTGGAGATCACAACAACTCTTCGTCTTATCTCAGATTGCTGTCATAGCAAAGGACATACTAGGGAAATAGAAGTAAGAAAATACATTTCAGCCAGGGAAGGGGGAAGGGAGGAAGTTATGTCTAAGAATGTATAGGAATTTGTTGATCTAATTTTAGGGTCCCAAAATTATGAGCTGAGTTGCCTTAGGACACAGCAGTAAGCTCATAGGGGCATCATGGGATATTTTAAATTTTTGAGAGAAACAGTGATAGTTGACATCATTCAGACATTCTGAAAGCTACTAGTTTGGAGTGGTTCACAATTTCAACATTAGATTGTACTATATTCCTTTTGATGGCTTCTATGGCAAAAATCAAATATTGTATGAAAATCCATATGGAACAGGAAATGAGGATGGTGGTGGCCAATCTGATTCCAAGATCTGAGAAGTTGTACACTGCCTGAAATTTGGTTATTTAAGATGAAATTTAAAAATATATTTTTCTTTATATTAATATACATATTAAAATTTTTCTTTTAATTTATGTGTATTATTTTTAAGTGGCTACTAAGTTAATAGGGCATAGATACTTAGATAGTTGTGTGAACTTAACTACTTAATAAATGAAACTGTTAGATATTTCTTTTGGCCTAGAAACACTATGAATTAATGAGATGCTAAGGACATTGGCAACCAAGAAAGTTTGGAAACTTCTGATATAAACTGATCAATCAAGAGAAATGAATGATGAAGGTGACCTAAATGCTTCCCCTTTCCCCATCTCTATATCCTGCAATAGAGGCCATAAGACTGCTGGAGCTTCTTTCCAGTTTTTCCTTCTCTGTCTGTAACCCCTCACTGCTTAAGAGATGGGTGGTGGTCAGGGGGAAAGGTTGGACAAGCGTTTTTACACTTGACCTGTCTGCAAAAGAAAAATTGTCTTTGACTGGATCCCGCAAATATCTATTGTAGTTTCTGATTTGGGAGTGGTTTTTTTTTTCATAGGCCATAATAAAATAGGTTTATCTACTTTATATTAGTAATAGTTCCTCATTTGAAGGAGAGAGATATTATTTATCTGTTCCTGTTACCAACAGACAAAACAAGTACAACTTACATTTTGAGCTCATTTTATAAGAAAAGAGTCTACAAAAAAAGAGATTACAGTCAGAAGAAGAATTACCATCTAACTAATTGATCTTATTTTCCACTGGCATAAGGATCTCTAATACTTTAAATGCTATGCTAACATAGGGAGGGAGGTAGGTAGATAAGTAGACAGATATATAGGTAGATAAATAGATAGAGTTACAGATAGGTTCTATAGATATATAGAGTCAAATTTATACACTGAGGAAAAAACATTAAATTTTTAAATGTTCTTTTCGAGAAAGGCAAGGAAGAAAACTCAGAGGCTAGATCATAATAGGATATTAAGAGTAGTAGTTATCCAGAGACCCTCTGGCCACATTACAGATGGGGATAGCAGAGACCTGGTCAGATTTTGACAGAGGAAGTAAAACTGGAGGAGAGGGTGGAAATAGCTGCAGGACCTAAGCCCTTATTTGCTAAGGGAGCAAGCACGTAACAAAAGTTTGAGAATTACCTTCCCTTTGTCACATGGACTTGCTTTCACACTGCTACCACTAACATCTCTTCATTAAACTCTTGCCATTCAAAACATCAACATATATTATCTGTTTGGTAAATGTTAGAAAAGTTCCAGTTTGGGAGAATGTGTTCAGGGGAGCAGTTGCCATGTCTCTGGGGAATTCTGAGACCAAAAGAGGAAACAGACTTTTCAAGGAAACACAATCAGGACTAGAACTCCTGGCTCCTGACTGAAAGGCCAAAGCTCTGTCAGTCTTAGAGTCCTGCCCCTATCTCCAAGCACTGTGGCTCAGGAAAGCTATAATCCAAACTGGTTTCATGAATTTCTCTAGACTGGGAAACTCCTTCAGCTCAGCTGTCTTGGCTCCTGCGTTTGGTTTCAGGCCCAGTGCCGAGTTTACAGTGCTGGGAAACTTTCCAGACCTGTCTGGGGCTCTTGGCTTCCCTACCTAAGAGCTCAAGGGAAGGGGCTGGAGAATTCCCTGGGGTGGCTGGGATTTGCAGCCCATCTGGGAGGCCTGTTGGAATGCTTGTTCCTAGCTGGCCCTGGCCGGAAATAAGGAAGGAAAGGAGGATGAAGAAAGAGGAGGAAGGCAAGGAGACAGAGAGGCAGGAGGTTGGTTCTTCCAACTGTCCTTCCCTGGAGGCATTGGCCAGGACAATTAGACCCAGCACTCATGGCCTCAGGCAAGCAGAGATCTGAAGATTGCTTGCTGGCTGGGTTTTCTTTCTTCCCCCCTTTTTTCCCTCCTTCTCTTCCTTGGGTTATGGTGACCTGAAACGCCTCTCACAGTGAGTTCTGAGGCAGCAATGTCTGAGAATAGCTCACAAAGCAGCAGCAGTCTTCCCCACCCTCTGAAAAGACAGGCAGGGGAAAACTGTGGTGCATTCTGTTCACCTTGTCACTAAGTGAGTTGGGGGGCTGAGTGCTGGGCGGTGGGGAAGTCATGACCTTGTGTTCCTTGATGTTATTTGATGTTGGTTTTGGCTGCATTCAGGGAGTTAAAAAGCACATAAAAAATGAAGCTAATAAAACTGCAGGGCTAGAGAATGGGCCAAGCACAAGCTGTGGGTTCCCAGAGCAGCTGTGGCTGAGCTCTTGGGCCTGGCTGGCTCACTATTCTTCCAAGGTACAGGTTTAGACCAGGCTATGGCCAAATAGCAGAAATTAGCTAACTTTGGGGGCTTACCTGATTTGAAACCTTAATTAGCTTCATGCAGGGAAGACAATGAAGAATATAGGGGCTGGACCTTAAGGCTCCATTTGTGGCATCCATGGACGAAAGACTGAGGTTGCTTTCCTTCCGGGCTGAAAAGATCCAGTACTTCTGCCAGTCGACCCACCAGGGCACTCTGGGCTAAGAATAAGGGTGAGAGCTGGACCTATTGGGAGTAGCGGCATCAGGATGGGAATAAAGGAAAAGGGAGTCTGGTCCCTGGTGTCTGGTGTAGGCCAGGAAGGTGCCGTATTCAGGTTAATGCTGGGGGGCTGTGAGGATCTGTAGGGTGGCAATGATAAACAGAGTCATCGGTACCTGCTCCTTGATTATTTGGGAGTGGGAGTGACAACAAAACGAATGTCCGGTATGAGTGTAAGTGGAGGCCACCTATTAATGGCTCCTCATCTCCACTACAAATTGTGGTCCACGGTATATGAAACCACATAGACCTGATTGAGGTGTGTATGAAGCCACATAGACCTAATTTAGGTGGAGACAGAGGGATAAGCTTTCCCAGAGGGGTTCCTGGTGGCACGGGCATTGGATTTGGAGCCAGAAAACCACAGCCCTGACTCTTATGCTTCTTCACTGTGTGATCATGCATATATTTATCACTTTCCTCTCAGCCTTAGTTTTTCTCATCTGTAAAGTGAATATAGGACCTTTCCTCTGATTAAATGAGGAAACAAATGTAATGTGTTTGGCAATGTGTCCCTCAATGTTTCCAGCCTGTACTTAGCACTCAACAAATTCTAGCTTACCCCACCTCCATTTACTGCAGTCTAGGCTGAAAGAACATGTTAAGAGGTTTGAAGCCACGTAGTCTCCCCAACATGGCCATAAATGCTGTTATAGAGAGTGGAAATCTGGAGGCCTGGCAGAGCCTCGCAGTTCCCATAGCTATTTCCATGAGTGACAGTAGAAGCAGGGAAGAAGCCTGGGAGAAAGGGACAATGGAGGGATTTGAGCCAACTGTCAGAAAACCCAGATGACTTAGAGAGGGACAGCTTCTACCTGACGAAGGTCAAGGACACTTTCCCTCTCAGTGTAGGAAGTGGTGAAGATGGGGAGCTGATGATAGGTGACTTCCTAGCTGCACTGGGCATTCTTGTAGCTGACATCTCCTCTCCATCCCATTTTAGAATAACCTTAAGTCTGATCATTCTCCCCTAGCCTAACATCCATCCTATCTTCAACCTGGCAAGAGTCACCAGACCTCTGCTCCACTCATCTAATAGAAGAGCAAGCTGGCCCAAGGCCCAGCCCACCCAATAGGAAAGGATGAATGGTGTTACAACCTTGGGATTTCCTATGTCTTCCCTCTCATGGCCAGCAGGAGAGGGTCAGAGCTGCATTAAATCCACTTAACGACAAACCTCAGTGATGACTTTGTGAGATTAAGATTATATTAAGTTTACAGAAGGGGAAATTTTGGATCATAGAGATAAAGTGACTCAACTACAGTCATCTGGTGATGGAACCAGTACTGGAACTCAGGTGTGTGTGACTATGAAGGCATCCCCCCAAAAAAGTCTCCATAAGGAATTAAAATGTAGAAAAGGCCAAGACCTCCTTAACCCTTTTGTCTTCAACACCAAGATTTCGAAGCCCTTGTCCATAACTTCCTCTTTGACCAGAATTTTAGTAGATAAAGCCAGGTATTCTTACACTGAGAAAGACAAATTATCCTCTTGTAGTGACTCACATGTACATATTTCGACAGAGAGTTCAAGCCAAACCTCTGGCTATAATGCAGGACTGTAAGGCAAGTCTGCTTTCTCATTCCACCTATCTCCAGTCCACTGTCAAGGCAGGTTTGCTCTTCCTCTTCCATCCCCAAAGAAACATGGTTCTTTCTGGTAGATTTGGCTGCTACCACTAGAGTTCTTGCGACAACTGTACCTCAGGCAAGTCTCCCACTTCCAAGTTGGGTACTGCCTTCTCCAATCTCCATGTCCAAGTATTTCCCTCAACTCATGTCTTTCCCAGACACCTTCCCCACTCGATTTCCCATTCCTTTCTCATCTCACTCCTGCTTTAACCAACACATTCCTTTCCCATCAACTTATTCTTCAGCTTTTCTTGCTGGAGCACTGCCCAGTGGCCCTCTTGGGCTTCCCATTTCTCTCCCCTCAGCTCTCTTGGTACCAAATTTTGTATGCTGTTCTGCTTATCAATTTCTCTTCCATCTTTTCCTTCCAGGCAACCTTTACTCCACCTAGGCTGGAATGATCAGGTGCTTCTACCAGACTGCCCACCAGGGGACTCTGGGTTAGGAATAAGTTTCAATGGCACCATCATATGTAAAAGGGTGCTTCTGTGTTTGCACTGAATATACTGAAATATTAAACTTATAGCCAACCCCCCCAATTGATGTGTTATATCAAGATGATAATCTACAAATCATCAGAAATAAGAAGAAGCCCACTTCTGTTGTCCTGGGACCCCCAAAACAGATGTAACAGGGATCTGGGCTGATTCTCAAATTATGGTGCAAGTGGGTGGCTGGCAATTATTGCAGTAAGAGGTGTGTGTCAGAATCATTATGCTTCAAAATGAAATATTTGTATGACATTTTTTCTTCCGTTTCCAATAAAATTAAGAGCTTTGGGGTCTAAATGCTATAACCTTCAAAAGATACAGTCTGAGCATGGCAGTGTTTGTCTATGCACCAGAATAAAGCTTATAAATTAGAATCTGTCAGTCAGAGTTCCACACAGAAAGGTTATGCTGTACCTGAGAAACGTGTACTACCTAATTAATTCCAATTTGAATTGTAGCTGTAGAAGCAAGATAATGTGATGGGGGAGGAGAACAGTCTCAGACATTTGTTTGAGGTTAAACTCTGCTTTTTTCATGACTCAGCTATAGGACTTCCAGGGTCCCCAAGACCTTGTGATATGGACCTGGTAGGGAGGAAACAGCCCAGGGAAAGACTATACTGACTGCAATGATAGAGCCTGGTAGATGGAGACAGCCCAGGCAGTGCAGGGCAAGGCAGGGAAGAATTGCAGGATACTTCATCACTTGCATGGTGAGTGATGTGACATCTAGCTGTGGATAACAGATGGCAGAAGCAGGAGGCATAGGAGTAGAATCTATCCTTAGAAGGCTGAGGTGAGGGGTGGTTGTAAGCATGTATTCAGAGCCCTACACCGAGAGCTACATGAGGCAGGATAACCAGGCAGAAAGCCAAGCTTACATACTAGACAAGCATCAGGTGACGGAACAGAACACTGAAACTTGAGGGCTACGCTGATGTCCATGGCACTGCTTGACAATCGGATATCAGAGTCACTTAGCAGCAAAGGAGACCAGAAGGAAGTGAGAGGCACAGCACAGTAACCTAACATCAGGTCCTAGGTCTGAGGAGTGAAACTTCTTTATAGGCTGCATTGGCTGAAGGAGCTAAAAATTCAAAGATTCTCTCTGTTGTGGTTAAGACTGGCATAGGAACTTGCCCACTTTATCTGGCTGAAAATCAGGTCATAAGTTTGGCACATTTGGGAGGGAAAATTGTACAAGGGGAAAGCTGAGGATTATATCACCTGGCCATTCCTCCTGTTCCATCCCACCCTCACACCTACCCTCCATTTCTGCTCTCTGTCTCAGTACTTGGGGTAGGTATTAATCATTCCCAGCCAAGTAAAGTGAGAATAGTATAGGCTTTGGGACCAGACACACAACTTAATTCTGCATCTTCCTGGTATGTGATTTTAGTCATGCCCCATTTCCTCCCTGATCCTCACCTCTCAGTTTAATTTCCTTGTTTCTAAAATGTGAATATAGCCCCTTCTTTCTTTGCAAGGTTGTTGTGAAGAGTGAATGAAATTATGCATAATAAAATCAAACATAATGTCTGATACATAGAGGTTCCACTATAAATATTTGTTGAATTGAAATATTTGGGACAAAGTTTAGGATCTATTTGAGGTAAAGATTGAGGTAATATAATTGAGAGTTAACTGCATTCTTCGGATGGCTTTGTACAGGCACCTAGCACAAATTGGCCAGAGCTTTAAAAATAGGACTTGGGGGAGCTCAGAGCTGAAGATTAGGAGAAAGGAGAAAGAAACTGAGATTGGAGAGATAATGGAAGAAATTGAGCCAGGAGAGAGGGATGGAGCAGTAGAAATGAGAAAGAACTAGAACATCAAGAGAAGGGAAAGCACTAGATAAAGAAAGAAAATATGGATACAAAGAATAAAAGGAGAAGAAAGAAATGGGAGGGGATGAGAAGGACAGGCAAGTGATAGAGAAAGGAACAGAGATAGGAAGGGAGAGAGAGGTAGAATGAGAGAAAAAGTGAGAGAGAAAGGAGAAAGAAAATGAATGAGGGCTTGGAATTAACTGAATTAAATTGCTTTTGGGGAATATCCTGCCCTGAGAGTGGAGGAAGAGTGGGCTGGAACGTGAGTCATAAAGGGGATTCTGGCATAAGGTAGGTTCCTGTCTGTCAGATGATATAGTGGGATAGCAGGAAAATTGCTCCCCCAAATCTCCTCGTCCTCCCTCCCCTAGTGCTGGTCTAACCATGAAACCAGGTTTTGTGGGGAAGGGCTTCCCATGTTCTTGACGGCTTTTCATACCACTCTTCCTAAAGACCGTTTTCCCCTCCAAATTTTTTTCCCCAAATTTTCCTCCTTCCCTCTCCCTAAAACTTCATTGTCAGCTACATTTCTGAATGGACACTCAAGAGGTGACTTTTCTTCTTTTCAATCCCCCAAACAGGAATGCCATGCCTTTTCATCAGTGCCAAAAAATCCCTTTAAGAGACAAGAGGGACAAGTTGCAGTAGGCTTGGTGCCAAGCCCAAACAGTGATGAGGGAGAAAACACACACTGAACTTTACAATGTGCCCTCTACTGACATTCTAATAAATCCCAGAGTCATGTCCCTCTTCTCAGCCACAACCTGACACACTACAAGATCTTGTGCAGGGGAATCAAGGTGAGCAGGTCCTGGAGGTAAAGAGAATTTTTTGCTTGGCTCTTGCTGGGTGCTGGGCTGCTAGGCTGCTCTTTGGCAGTACAGATAGTTCCTCTCTGCAATACCTGGGAAGCATGTGGGATCCAGACCATTCTTTGCTTCTGACTTACTGAGCAGCCTATTGATATCTTCTGGAGTAAACTACCTATAGACTCCAAATCAGAAGGGCCCCATATAATACATCATTTGGATCCTCCTCCTCTCACTTTGGTGATCTTCTCACCGTAATTGCCTCTGCATAGCACTTTGTGCTTGCCTCTGTCACAGCTCTGACTATATTCTGCTGTTGTTGTCTATTTACTAAGACAAGGAACTTCTCAAGGCCATATCCGATATCCTCTTCCTCCTCAGCAGCCATCACAAAGCCTGAGACATAGCTGATCTTGATGAGGATTTCTTTTTTTTTTATTTGATACTGAAGGGAAGGTCTTGCTATGATAAACTCATTTATTTTTTATTTTTTTTTATTTCAGCATATTATGGGGGTACAGATGTTTAGGTTACGTATGTTGCCCTTGCCCCCTGTCCCCCTTAAGTCCGAGTTTCAAATATGTCCATCCTTCAGGTGGTGCGCATTGCACTCTTTGTGTGTGCATATACCCGTCCCCTCTCCCTCCTCCCTCCTCCCCTCCTCCCCTGCCCAACATCCAATAGATGTTATTCTTATATGTGCACTTATGTGTTGATCAGTTAATACCAGTTTGATGGTGAGTACATGTGGTGCTTGTCTAGGATTTCTTGAATGTATGAATGCATACGTGAATGTTCTCATTTTGGCTATATACCTGGTATACCTAATGAAGTAGCATATAGGCAAAGTGGACACCATTTCAATTTTCAAAATAAACTCTAAGTTGAAGAGTTATATAATTGACACCAACTTTACTTATTTGCTTATTTTTAATTCAAAATATAACATCCATTACTGATAATTAAAGATTCTATATATTATCTTAGCCTAAGGACATGAAGCAATCGTAGACATTGAGTTTCTATTAAACTGAATGAAAAATACATATTTGAAGGCACCAAACATAGTGTAGGCATCCAAAGTCTCTGATGGAATTGTCTCACAGCATTCACAATGATGTCGCATTTGCCAGACTCAATGGATAATTTTATTCTTTACATTGAAATAGGTACTCAATAAATATCTGTTGACTGAGTACATGAATTGATGAAGATATTTTATCCTGTTCTTTTCCAGGCACTAAACTAGATATTGTGAAGGATACAGATTTGGGCAAGTGGAGAAGATAAGCCTTTGTACATGAACACAGTGAATTAGAAAAGTATGAAATTTTGAAGTTGAAGACTTGGATTTCAGTATCAGCTTGAAGCCATTTGGTGGTTTTAGTGTGGCTTTGAATAAGTATAAATTTTCTTCTGTTGATAATCCAAGTGTCTCCCACCTGAATGTCCCCTAATTCCTTCAGCCTGTGGGAAGTAACCATTTCCTTTAATACCTACATTTTAAAATAGTGATTTCCTACATTAACTGTACATTGAGTAATAGTAGATAAAGAAAATTTTCTTTTTATAAAATTATTCCAGCTAGTCAATGAAGAATGATGGAATTAGAATATCACTTTGCATTCCCTAAAAAATTAGTGAATCTAGGCAATGATCATCAATAGCTGCTGCCATAGCAAAAAGACAACCAGATATTTTGTGCCCTAATGTAGACATACCTATGAAGAAATTTAGCAAAAAATAAAACCACTGAATTTGATCAAACCATGAGTTCCAGCTACCAATTTTGAGAAAATTCAAAGGACAGAGAAGCTTGTTAAATTCTTCCATGAGGAGGCAGACAGCAAAATTTAAACTGTGATTCTATTTACAATAGCATCAAAAAGAATACAATACTTAGGAATAAATTTATCCAAGGAGGTTCAAGGGGTATACACTGAAAATGACAAAACATTGCTGAAAGAAATTGAAGAAGATCTAAGTAAATGGAAAGACAGTCTATGTCCATGAATTGGAAGACTTAAGGTTGTTAAGACGCCAATATCTCCCAAATTGGGCTACATGTCTGGAGCAATGCATATCAAAATCCCAACTGTCATTTTTCTTGAAATTGACAAACTGATTCTAAAATTCATATTGCAAGAAACCCCAAACAGCCAAAACAATATTGAAAAAGAAGAACAAAGTTGGAGGACTCACACTTCCGAGTTCCAAAACTTACCACAAAGCTACAGTGATTAAGAGTATGTAGTGTACTGGTTGTACTGGTGTAAGGATAGACATGTAGAAGAATGGAATAGAATTGACAGTCTAGAAATAAACCTTTACATTTAGTGTCAACTGATTTTCGATAAGGGTGTTAAGCAAATTCAATGGAGGATAGAATAATTTTTTCAGCATATAATGCTGATATAACTGGATAACCACATGCAAAAGAATGAAGTTGGACCCCTATGTTGTACCATATATGAAAATTAATTCAAAATGGACCAAAGACTAAATGAAACAGCTAAAACTGAAAAATTCTTACAAGAAAACATAGATGTGAGTCTTTGTGACTTCTTAGATATGACTCCAAAGGCAAAAGCAGCAAACAAAAAATAATAGGTAAAGTAGACAGCATCAAAATGAAAAACTTTTGCACATCAAAGGATATCATGAAGAAAATGAAAAGAATAGGGGAAAATTTTGCAAATCATGTAACGGCCTTATTTCTAGAATATAGAAAGATACTACAACTCAATAATGAAAAGACAAATAACCCAATTTGGAAATGGGAAAATTATCTGAATGGAAAATTCTCCAAAGAAGTTATACAAATCATCAATAAGCACATGAAAGTATGCTCAACAATATTAGCCATCAAGGAAAACCAAATCAAAACCACAATGAGATGCCACTTTATACCCACTGAAATTATGATGACCAAAAAGACAGATAATAACAAATGTGAATGAGGATGTGGAGAAATTGGAACCCTCATGCACTGTTGGTGGGAATATAAACTGTGGAAAACAGGCTGGCATTTCCTCAAAATGTTAATCACAAGACCATATGTTAACCATATGATCCAACAATTCCACTCCTAGTTAGATACCCACGAAAAATGAAAACAGATGTTCACACAAAACACAATGTTCATAGTAACATTAGTCATAATAGACAAAAATAGGAAACAACTCAAATGCCCATCATCAACTAACGAATGGGTAAACACAATGTGATATATGCATACAGTGGGATATCAATTTAGCAATAGAGAGAAATGATGTACTGATACATGCTATAACATAGATAAATCTGGAAAATATTAGGCTAAGTGAAAGAAGCAAGTCACCAAAGACAATATATTATATGATTCCTCTTATGTGCAATGGCCAGAATAGGCAAATCTATGGAGACAGAAAGTACTTATAACTTTGACTCAAATGGTACAAAAACAATTTATGTAACCAAAATGTTTGTTTCCCTGTAATATTCTGAAATAAAAAAAGAAACTCCAATGAAATGAAAAAAATGAAAAGTCCTCTGAAAACTCTAACTCAATTGCCTTTGTATTACATATCACTCAGTTCCTATTTAAAGTTCACAAAACGCTTTCCTTTTGGATAATGTCTTTACAAAACAACTTTTGTGGAGATAAGTATTAATTTTATTGCATGTCTTTCCAGTCTTTTTTTCTTTGCTTTCAATAAAGTTCAATGTTTATACACATACACGCACACATACACACAAAGAAAGAAAGTAGATTAGTGGCTGCCTGGGCTGGGGGCTGGGGGAGTAGAGCATGAAGGAACTAGAGAGTGACAGATAAGAGGTATGGAGTTTCATTTTGAGGTAACGAAAATGTTCTCTATTTGATCGTGGCGATGGATGCACAAATCAGTGAATATACTGAAAACCACTAAATTATATACTCTAAATGTGTGAAAAGTATGGTATGCCAATTATATCTCAATAAAGCTGTCAAAAAAAGAAAATGAAAAACAGCATGCTAGATTTTATCCAAGGGCTATAATTTTCTGATCCCTGGTCTGAGCATGCATTCTCCAATGTTGGGCCTAAAACTCTACATCTGACCAAAAAAATTAGGCTTGATTAATTTTTTGTTAAATCTTCTATATCCTTACTGATATTTTTTTGGTCTTCTTCATCTATTAATTCTTGAATGAAGTATGTTAAAATCTCTCATTCTAATATTGAGTTTGTTAATTTTTTCATGGAATACCATACTTTGCTCTACATATTTCAAAGCTTTGTTAGGAGATATAGAAATTTAAAATGGTGTTATCTTCCTGGTAAACTGGACTTTTTACCATTATGAACTTATTCTCTGTTTATAGTAATGTTTTTGTCATGTTTGTCTGTTATTAATATAATGCACAAGCTTTCTTTGGTTAGTATTCCCAAGTATATATTTTTCCATTCTTTGATCTTCAAACTTTCTGGTTATCTTAGCAATTTTAATATAGATACTTAATAAAGTCTAAAGTTAATGAGTATCTTTATCTTCTTCCTCAACAACTTAAGAATCTTAGAACTTTTTAAATTTAATGACCCCCTATCAATGCATAAGTTTTTGTTCAATTTTTAAATTTTACCTGGCCATTTTCCCACAGATTACACATGACTATTATTTTTGTATATAGTCAATAGATGTTTAGATTTACCCCCATGTTTACCAATATCTTTCCTCACTGTTACCTCTTGCATCTTAAATCTTCCATCCAGGATCATTTTCCTTCTATCTGAGGTACATCATTTAGAATTTCCTTTAGCATAGGTCTGGTTAAAAATGTGTTTATTTTAACTTTCTTGAAAGATAATTCTGCTAGGTACGGAATTCTCTCAGTACATTAAAGGTGTTTTCCACTATCTGATGCTGCCATTATTATTATTATTGGTAAATTAATCTTAAAACTAATAGCTATTTTTTTTTGTACGCCATCTGTTTTGTTCTCATTTCCCCATTCTCGCTGGCTGCTTTTTCTTTAGAGTTCTGTAAAAGCACTACAATGTGTCATGCAGATTTTTAAAAAATTTGTCTAGCTTGGGATTTTCCAGAATTCTAGTTTTTAAAGATGAATCTCTTGTAACAACATTGAAAAATTCTCAGCCATTATTTTTGAATATTGCCTCTTTCCCACTCTATGACTACTCTGGAACACTAGTTGGATATATATTAGATATATGTTCTCATCTTTTATGTCTCTTAACCACTTATATTTTTCATTTTATTGCTTTTCAGTGTTACATTATGACTAAATTATTTCCTCTATCTTCCAATTAACTAATTCTCTCTTCAGTCGTATATACTCTGCTCTTTAATCTATCAATATATTCTTGATTCCACTACTTTACTTTTTTAGCTTTAAACATTTTATTCTGTTTTTTTCCAAATATTATTGATCATTCTTTATAGTCTCTTGTTCCTTGTTCACATTTCGATCATTTGAAAAATCTCTTTAACCACTTTCAATAAAATTAACTTTATATTCTGTGTGTGACGGTTTTACATTCTGAAGTCTATGAGTCTGACTCTGATGTTTCTAGTTTCTGTGGGCTTTTACTCAGGGTGTCTTGTTTCTTCGTATGTTTTGTAACTGTTGACTGTGAAATACTCGTTTTCTTTGTACATTTATCTGTAGAAATTTTTGAGGCTGAATGAAAGTTGCATTCTTCCATAGAGGATTTGCTTTGGCCAATCACCCATCAGAACTGCTGATATGGGATCTCCACTTTTGGTTTTTCAACATGATAGGTATCCTCAATTAGGACTACAAAACCATATGAGGACCATGTGTGGTTACAAATTGTCATGAAAGGTTTATTTTTTCCCTCCACTGTGAGCCAAGGTCAAGCAAGGAAGGTTTTCTTGCTATCCCCTTCTGTGAGACAGATTTAATTCTTATTTACCTTTATAATTGAGGGTATGGCACTTTAGGATACCAGCTTTATGTGCAAGTCTTCTATAAGACTCTGCATCTTGGGCAGGCCCTAGTCTTTATCTCCTATTTTCCCTACCTCTTACAGTCATCAAAATAGAAATTGAGAATCTTATAGGGTCTGGTAAGATTCTCAAGGTAAAATCTGGTTTTCACACTCATTTACGCCCAGGGTTCCTGCTCTAACTTCCTTTTTGGCCTTTGTGGATTTCTTACAATCATACTAGTTAAGCAATGAATTTTAAAAGATTATTTTTATGTTTCACTTAACATTTTAATTGTTTTCATGGGAGGGTCATTCAAGTAAGACATACTACTAGAAAAAGAAGTCTTCAGTCAACTTCTAAAATTACAATGTTTCCTTCCTGTCACACATTTAACTTGGGTATTAATAATTTCTGCCCTGCTTTCCTTGTAGGGTTCCTGTGAGTCTTCAATGACATAGTGGATATCAAAGTGCTATAAACTATAAAGCATTAATTGGATAGTTAATGCAATTAACCATCCAAAGGGTTAACCATCCAGTGGGTTGCTATTACAACTAACTGCAAGCCAAACTAGTAGTTTGGGCTTAGGGGAGGAAGATTTAAAGTTTAAAGGAGAAAGAGCTTATTTCCAGTTGGGGAAATAAGGGAAAACATCCTGGAGTTAGCTTTTGAGTTGAGCCTTGATGGGGAGGAAGGATTTGCCCAGGCAGAAATGGAGGAGGAAATTTCATATGGAGGAAAACACATGAACAAAGGCTAGTAAAATGTATTGCCTTATTCCCAAATGGAAGCCTTTGGTCTGTTCTCTTGCCCATTAATGCTTATCCAACAGCATTGCCTGTACTCTGGGTCCTGTAAGTCCATACCACCTCCACCTTAGAGACTCCCCAAGCAGCCACAGTTGCCCACATTTATTCTGGATGGGAGATTTTTCTGGCAGAGTCTTTGGCCCATATGAACATAGTCATACACAACACCTGAAGGAGCACTGATATAAATATGTTCCCACAAACATCAACAGGTGTGTATCAATGGCACACAGTTGTGCTATAGGGTGGAGGCTATTGTCCAGTGACAAGCAATACATTACTGAGTGTAGTTTGCAAGTATGGCAAACTCTACCACTGGTCTTTTTCTAGGATACAGGATTCTAAAATGTAGGTATAAGATTACAGGCATTGGAGTGAGATAAAGCAAAAAATTCCCAGATTGACAAAAATTGGTTTTAGCCAACAACATCACAGGGTATAAGAAAGCATATTAAGCTGGAAGAAACAAGCCTGTTCCTTACCTCCCTTGCTATACAGATGGGGAGACTGTAGCTCAGAAAGGGAAAGGGACCCACTTAAATTTACTTGCTGGTTAGTGGCAGAAGCTGGTATACTGACTCGTGGCTCAATGTTCTTTCCCCCGCCTGCCTTTATAGACAAATGTACTCATAGGTTCTTTGGATATCTGGTGAACTGCTGTACCCTAAGTACTTCTAACCAGAGACAGGAAGGGGGAGCAAATGCCTAGGTAAGACACTTGGGAGATGGTAGGGCTGGAGAAGAACATTCTTTCTCCCAACAAGACCCGTCTGAAGTTTAGGAAGGAGGCAACCGCTCTGTGGAAATCATGAGTTCATGCACAGCAGGCATGACTGTCACTACTGGAATGGGGGGTTGTAAAGACAATTGCATTGATATAGTGCCTTCTTTATTCCAATTTATAATGCTGCCTGCTTTTGAGTTCCTTGGGCCTCTTTTGCAAAGATTTTGAGAAAATCAACCAGCCTTTCAACAAAGAAAATATAGCATAGTGATTAAAATTGTAGGCTTTCTCAGCAAATGTACTTGGGTTTAAGTTTAGGCTTTATTACTTAAAAGCAACCTTTGGTCTAGACTAGAAATAATGTTGAATTAGACCCTCAGTTTCCTTATCTACATAATGAAGGTAATTGTGCTCAACTCATAGAGTATATGTGAGGATTATAGAACGTGAACAATGTAAAGAGCTTAGTATTACCATTTTCTGCCACATAGTAAGTGCTCAATATATTTTATTGTTGTCGTTGTTGTTAATTCCGCCCTTGAATCAGTGTCTGCTTCACCCTCTATTATATTCTCACACAATAAGTTTTAGCATAGCTTCCATCTCCCCAAACTAATCATGTTACAGCTTCATTCAAAAATCCTTAGTTATCTCAACCTGGTATTCTGTAATCAGTTGTGAAGTGTGGTGAGTAATTTGTTTAAACATTCAAGGTAGAGGACAATTTAAACATACTCTAGGAGGTTTACATTTCTTTCAACACTTTCAGTCTCACTTGTACTCATATTTGCTCTCTCAAATAGGAGAGAAAGGAGCTGAGTGATAGTCGTGTGTTAGGAATTGTATATAACCCTAGCAGCTCTGTTGAGAGTATGTCACACGGCTATTATCTTTCACATGTGGCAACTGAGAATGACTGGCTTACTGAAGAAATTCTACTTCTTAACAGCACACAGGAGGCCTTTCACAATGGGCCCTAGCCCAGATTCAGCTCCAATTTTTACTCTCCACTAGCCCCCTTTGGCTTTGACTTCCCCTAACAGAAGCTGTACTCTTTTCTGCTTTGTGTGCATTTGTCCATCTGTTCTCTCTGCTGTGGTTGCCTGCCCAGCTTCCTTCTCCTCTCGTGCAGTTTAATCTCACTATTCAAGGCTGGAGTCAGATGTTACCACCTCCAGGAAGGTGGAATGTTGTCTTTTTTCCTCCAGCATTTTTTTCTGATTTCCTGTTTGGATGAATGAATGAGGTCCCATACCCACTGAGCACCAATTTGGCTTGCTTCCCATAGCCTGCACCACTCCTTGAGGTTATGATACTGCTCCTCGCTGAGGTCCTATGCTGTTTGGGGGCCCTGTGACAGTGAGTGTCACCTCAGGAAGGCCATGGCAGGTGGTGGTAGGATAGTAGGCAATGCAAGCTGTCACCACAGAGACATTTGAACACATTCCAAGAGTTGCACTGCCAGGTCCTGCGGTCTTTGATTGGTGTAACGTGAGGAAACTGAGACTGGAAATGAGGAGGATCTGGGTTTCTGGTTTAGACTTACGGCTACCAATTATTCAGAAGCAGTCTTTGGGCAAATCACTTCATCTTGGTAAGCCTCAGTTTCCCTCTCTGCAAAATGGGCCTGATCCCTGATGTGCCTTTCTCCTCAGGGTGTTATGAGGTTCAGATGAGATCACGTGCCTGACAGTGTTCTGGGAACTGAAATGCTGGCGATGGCTTCTATGGCTCCCCTTTATGCTTGGGATAAAAGCCAAACTCTTTCGAGTGACACGTGCTGGCTTTGCTTGTGCCTCCTTCTCTACTCTCATCTCTCATAGCCAAACCCTTCTTCCAACCCTTCTCTCAGGCTAAACTGTTTGCTGTTTCCCTTACAAGGCTGAAGTTTCATGCCTAAGAAGAATGTCTTTTTTTCATCCCTCAGCTCCATCTTCATTCGAGTTAGGTCACTGCCTGGACTTCTCTAAGAAGCCTTCCTTGACCTTCCCACTAGACCAGGCTAGTCATCCTTTCTTTGTACTCAAAGAGAACACAGAATTTCCCTCACCATAGTACGTATTACATTATATCACAATTGTCTGTGTCTTTGTCTGGCTTCCCCAGGAAAGTAGGAGCTCCTTGAGTGCAGAGAGTATGCCAGTCTTGCTCCTGTACAGGACGCAGAGTGGCTACACAAATAAATAGTTGTTCAATAAAGGAAACAACAAATGCCTGAGGGGAACACTAGATACGATGGCCCTGTGAGGAGTCCCTGCTGCCTTTTGAGGCAGTGTGGTTCTCCCACAATATAGTCCAACACTGGCATTAGCCACCCTTGGCACTGTGTATACACATCAAAAGGGACTTCTTCCTTTGGGGACAAGTGTCACTGCCCAGGTAGTGGGTGATATGTCTCCCACAGCATCTGTTTGCTCTGCTGGTCTGTTTTCTGGTCTGAGATCTGAAGTACTCCAATAGGGGTGTGGGGAGGACTATTTGTATAGAGTCTGGCTTAAACTAGCTTGTTTGGTATGCAGCCTTGCTGGCTGGCAGCCAGACTAAGTTCTCTTAATGGCCTTCTCCTCACTTGAAGCCTCCTGGATAAGCAGCTAAAGGAAGAGGAGAAGTGTCACGAAAAAATGGTGGCAGGATAATCTGAGAGTTTTAATCGTCTGCATCTGTCTATTAATTCAGAAAGCCACGTTCTCATACCTCAGTATCTTTTAAATGTTTCTCATTGCTTTTGCAGTCCCTATTCCAGCTCCCCTAACACTTCTCTCCTTCTCTCACTCTCCCTTGCAGAGGCATGAAGAAAACCTCTGGGAGTGGGTGGTAGGTGAAGTAGGTGCTGTGGTTGGGGTAGAGATCCTTGGTTTGTACATGTGGGAGCCAGACAGCAGTATGTAGAGGTTCTCTCACCAGGGCCGGCCCTGAACCTGCATGCAAGGGAATGGTAGAAATTCTCAGGTGATGGGCCACCTGGCCGCTGCCTGCGGGCACATGAAGGGGCCATAAGGTGGCTGTTCTTTTTAGCCTAGAATCTTCATGTGAAGAATGAGAAGTTTGGGCTAGACAATGTCTAATATCCCTTCTAGTTCTAAAGGCAGCAATTCTAAGTAGATGTTACCCAATCTCTTTGGAGGGAAAGATGTGGGAGGGTTGGGATGGGTATGATAGGTTGAAGTCCCAGGCTGGTCTGGCCCAAGGCATTTAAGACTGTCAACTCACTGAAGGCACAGACGGTACATGGATTAGGGCTTATTTATTTAACTCCTACTTGTCTCTGCCATTTATGAGATAATCTCAATGGTAAAAAAATTATTTCACTTTGGAGCCCTTTCTCCAGCTCAAGGGGTTGATAGCATCTACTACATAGGACTTAACTTTGTTTTGACCACCCCCCCGTTGTTCTATAAATGTTTGTCAAGTACAAATGCAGGATTCTAAAACTGTGTTCTGAGGGTAAAGGCCCATTCCTGTTCCCCTTATGTCCCCTTAAGAAACGTATTGCTGTAATTTGCAATAACTATGGTGTCTACACTGGAAGGGACTTTCCATCTCATGTAGTCCTACTCCACACCTTCCAACATACGCTCATTTCACAGAGGAGAAAACCGAGGTCCAGAAAAGAGCAGAGGACTTCCCCATGTCATATAGTGGATCAGCAGGCCAGAATCCTAGCTATCAACTAGCTGTTTGAACATGAGCAAGTCACATACAGGATTCTCATCTCCAGGCTCTTTTTAACTCATGAGGTGTCCTCTGTGCTTTCCTACTCCTTGGAAAACCAATGGCAGACACTGACCATCTTGCTTTTTCAGGCAGTGATGAGTGAAGCCAAGTAGGATGGCTATTAGAGTATTCGCTGTATATGCAAGAAAAGGGGACCTAAGCAATGGTTGTCAGAGGGGCTCTCACTTACACACACAAACCACAAATAAACACACTGTCTCTTACTTAGACACACACAAGCACACATCCCAAGAATCTCTTGTTTTCTTCTGTTCTCCATCAAGCAGGAAGAGTTTGAGAAATCCATCCACTCTGAGGTGGTCAATGATAAACATGGCTCAATGTGGGATCCTTCTCAGGAGTTCTGGCATTTTAACAGGGAGCAAAGCCAGAGCAAATAGCCACCAGCTGTGTCACATATGTTCTCACTGAATCCCAAACCCAGCCCAGAAAGGAGGCATTGTGACAACCCCGATTACAGGTGAGGACACTGAAGCATAGAGAACTTTCTTATTATTAATATTTTTTGACACACCTATCACACCTCATTGATGGCTTGTATCTCCAGGCCAGAAATTCAATTTGGAATCTCCTAAGTATTCACACTGAGAGACAACAGGAAGAGGCCTTGCTTGAACTGAAGAAACCAATAGGTTGACTCAAATTATACCTGAGTGGTTGAGGATGGTATGGCCACTGAAAAACAGTGAGGATGTGAACATACCCATACCTTATCTGAAGCTTGCTTAGAATTGGGCAAGTGAGGCCACCATTTTATGCTCCCACAAGGATAAGGAAGGGAGGGTGAGCAGCTGGGCTTTGTATGGCTTTTCCCTGGCTGACAAGCTTGGATTTTTTCATGAGAGGTTATGATGGGTTGCCAGTGTTCATCTGTGCTTTCTAGCTCAGATTCTTTGTTATTTTGATAGTCCTAGGTCACCCTATGATAAGGCCAATGCAGGGCAAATTTATAACCCTTATGTGAAGATTTTAAAAAATATATGAAAGTCAAAGTAGCATAAAAGGCCACTGGGCATGATACCAACTCTTGACTTCAATAAAGACAGCCAATAAAAAGAGATAATTAAAAGAACTCTGATGACATTCATCTGAAATTTTAGATTGTTTTATGTTTTAACAAATTAACAACGGTGATAAGAGGACATTAGCAGCTTTTCTCGGGTCTCTTTGTTAACAATAACTTGAGCCTGCAGCCACAACAGGGGCTGTGGCCAAGTTTTAGCTGGCAGATCAGCAAGCCAGTATTTTACACAATGGATGACATTTCTGAAAGCAGAGGCAGAGACAAACCCAAAGTCACACATGTATTCCAACAAACAAGTTTCTGCCATTTTTTAATTGTATTTAGAGCAACAAAAGATTCCAAGATTACAAAAAGAGAACAGAACACTAGCGCTTGGGGCTGATCCTGTTGCCCAGTGGAGGCCAAGTGCCACTGTGAGAACTGAGCCCCTTTGAAAGAAGTTTCAAGCAAAATTAATTTGTTTCTTTTTAAAAAATCTTCATATGATGCTTGCTTTCTTTCTCTCTTTTTTTCCCTTAAAATCAAAAATTAATTCTTATCTCTGGTTACATAGTCTGCTCACTCCTGCTGCCAGATTAATCTCAAGGACAGCACAAGAATGTCATGTCCGAAGCACTCCCTAATCAACGTTCCAGTCTAGGGGAAAGCAGAAAGGTGTCACTGGGTGGTGAGGGGACTTTTTTCTTTTGTTTAGGTCATCTCAATGGTGGCTGCTCTCAGCACTCAAGTGGCTTATGGGATAGGTCAACCCCACAGGCACTTAGCTGCAGGACAGTTAGCACCAAGGGCTAAGGTTGTGAGAGAATACAAGCCTGGCCTCTCTGCTCTGCAGTGTACAGGGTCCCAAACTGTGAGGCAGCAGCCAGGGAAGGCACCACCAGAGAAGCAGCAACATTTCCGAATTGTCTTTCCTTTGGGGTATGAATATGTGTGTGTTCCAGTCTTTGGTGGGCAATGGAATCTGCAGCTACATGACTGTCTTCTTAAACAGCTTATATAGGAAGGGTTTCAGACCCCATAGCTTCTCATTTATTCCATAAAAGTCTAAAAGACAAGTGAAGCAAAGAAAAAATGTTCACTCTGGTCTACTGAATTTGGATTGGAAATCAGTGAATCCATATTACCTACTTTCTGGCCAAATCAAATAAGGATAAATCAAAACTGAGCTGAAGCTGTTTTCACTCTAAAACTCTACCTGCTAAATTCAAATATCTACTTTTTCTGGGAGTGGTGGAATTCCAAATGATTTATCACCTCAGCTGAGATATCTAAAGAGGAGGGACTAATGTGGATTTTTCTGCCTTCACATAGAAATGGTTGAGGGTTGGGAGGCTCTGGTCAACAGACCCCAGTGTCAAACTCTTAATCAATAAAAAAACACCCCTACCCGTGGGCAGAGATGGACCTACATCTACAGAGATACCACTTCTAGTACACTGACAAGTTTTAGCAGAGAAAAACACATTTTCATTTGTCAAAATCTTTACAGAACATATTCAAAATCAGAATTAGAGCACACAGACACCCAGTAGCAAGAGCACCTCAGTCGCAGGTGAGTGAATTTGTATGAAAGATGGAGCACTCGCTCCAGGTTCCCAAGTGCAGGAAATTGCCCTTCTCTCACAAGGATGGTGAAGACCAAAGGACAGCCCTCCTTCTCTCAATGGCTCAGGTCCCATTAGGGGGCCACTGGCCAATCATTTGGATGGGCCTTTGGCCCCAAGGCTGAGCTGGACCTTCCCTATGGTAAACCCCAGTTAGTTCCAATGAGTCTTCATCAACCTTTCCACATTCATCTGTCTTGGACTAGTAAAGTGCAATGTATCATGTTCCCTACCCTTTACCCTCCTGTGCTCCTTTGCAAGGCCTGTGAGTCAGGCCCAATAGGGGAGCCATCTTTTAGTTATCTGATTGATCCAGGTGTCTTGTCCATTCTGAGAGAGCTTCCAAAATGTAAGTTCAGCCTCTCTCACAAGTACATGGCATCAGGTATGACCTGGAACCAAATATAAAGGTGCAGAGAAAGGTAAAGCTACCAGAACACATTATATCTATATATATAATTCAATTTTGAAACATGGATACAAATACTCATTTACAATATATTTCAACCTTCTGTCTTAAACCACAGAGAACCTTTTGTGCCGTCCATAGTGGGCAGAAATGAGAATTTCTGCCTGCTGTCCTTCTAGTGCAAAATCTCGTCCTTTAAATGCTCCTTTTATCAGTAAGGGCTTCACATCTTCAGATAAACTAACATGGGCACTAGCAAACACAGTGGCCAACACCAGCTCCATTTCCAATCATGCAATGATGGAGCTTCAAGAATTTGCTCAGCAACTACTAGAGAAAAGGAAAGCAAGTTCTGCTTATACAATCACTTAGTGAAGGACCCATAATCCCATTTTTCCCAAATTATCTTCAACTTTTCTAAGCACGTATTAACATATTGTGAGGGGGGGAAAGCCCCACAAAACTCTTAAAAGTCAGTCACCAGCAAAGTCCTTTAGTCTATCTTTGGATAGCTCACCAAGTAGGCACTAATGTTTGCTCCCTCCCCGCCCTTAAAAATTTTGGTATCTTAGCAGATACAATGTAATCTTTGGTTACATAACATGATGCTTTCATCTCTTTTTTTTTGTCTTTTTTGTAAAAACTGCTTTCAAACATTTTCAAAGAGATTAATGGTAAGAATAAATCCGCCTATAAAGGCATTGGGGTAGAAACTTCCTTTTCCAAGAAATTGCACATGTTAAATGGCTTATTTTGACTTTAAGTTTGGGGTTTGATCTGGTGCTTTAGCATTCCTGATTCCCATGACCCCCTACGGTAGGTGAAGCACAAAAACCACTCCCTTGGCCCAGCGCCCTCTCACCTGGGCAACTGGCACAGGATAATTAGTAGTCAGCCTCTAGTTTTTCCAGGGCTATGCAGGAGCCATGCAGGGATGGTTACTGGGCTGTCTTGAGAGAGTCTCCTCAAGTACAGCACTGGTGCAGGGCTGGGAAGGGGCAGAGGGAGTGGCTTGGAACTTTGTGCCCTGCTGGCTATCAAGGGGGAGAAGGGGGCAAGGCCATGTCTGTTCTGTGCCTAATGAAACAAACACTTAGAAGCTACTCGAAGCTCAAAGTTAGTTCACTTGTGTCAGTATCATGTGGATGGTGGACATATCATCTTTTAAAGTACAACTAGAATGCAACTTGTGATATATGCCTATGTGTATTTAGAAGTACAGTATGGACAGAGAGGGACTCTAGCATCAGCACATTATTTCTCAACCTGGACAGTTACCTCGGCAACTACCCAAGGGACAGAGTGAAGTTCCTTTTTTTTTTGTTTTTAGTGCCAGCAAACATACACAAAAATATACGTATTACTGATTTTCTCTTTTCAAAGGTATGTGACGGAATCCTTCAAAATATCCCTTTCTCAGAGTAAGGTAATTTAAAAAAATAATGAACTTTCCAAGAACAACAGTATTGCCTGTGGCATAGAAAAACTATGAACAAAGGATCCGATCCCCATGTCAGCTCAGAGGCCAGGCCCACGTGAGCTGCCCAGTGAATGAGAGCTGAAACTGCCACACGACTCTTTTCTTTAACCACAAAGTTCGTGACCCTGGCAGCTCTCTGCTGCCCAGCACGGATGGGGTTTTCTCCCTGGTGCTCCTTCTTTTTCTCTTTCTCACTGTCCATCCCCATCAAGCAGTGTCAACTTCTTTGGAGGTGGTCCCCATGACTTGTCTGGTGAGTCATCCTCATCTTCTAGCTCACCAGGTGAGTGGTCTGGGTGGCCAGTCCTTCATGGGTGAGCACAGTGTACCAACCACACCAACTCTGTTTGTAGAGCAGAGTGCATGCAAAATGAGACTTCTGTCTGGAACATCAATGGCCAAAAGAAAAAAAATCCTCCCCCTTTTCATGTATGAGAGAACAGAGCCAAGCTTAAATCTCCTTTGCTCTCTCAAACCCCAGCACAGAAACAGCTGACCTAAAGCCTTGTTTAGGCCATTGCTCCCCTAGTCTTGCCATTTGCAAATCTGGAGTAATCCAGTTGTTGTTGCTTTTAATTACATGCTGTTTCACTGATTTGGGGCTTTTGCAAGTGAAAAACATATATATTCATAAAGACAAGAGTCACAATTGGGAAATCCATAAAAATGAAAAATTTGATAAAGAAATGGAAAAGAGAGCCTCTAGTATTTACAAGGAGAGGTATTAGAATGATATAATTCAGTCCATGTACCAAAAAAGATGAAAATTGTTTCAAAACAGATGTAAAGGACTTATTAAAATGTAACCTAGTTTAACTAAAAAGAGTGGTGAATATTTTTTTCTGTTTAAAACAGCTAAAAGTAATCCTATACATAAGCCATATGGTGCTGTAACAAAGAAAATCTGAATTTGTCTATTCTACCCCAGAAAGGGAACCTATCAGCTGTACTTTTTTCCAGCAGTCTTAGATTGGTGTATCATCCGTCTTAGGTTCCCTTTCTTCCTTGTTATTTAAAGAAGTTGTTTTGCAAGTTCGTTTGGCTATTAGTATCAACACAGAAATCAGGGGAGGAAACCCATGTAGATCATATCATGTCACTCAGAAACTATCTTCTCAAGAAGCAGAGTGAACCAACTAAAATGGGCAGGTTGGTGACTGGGCCCTGATTTCTTGAGTTCAACAGATGAGGTTAATTGCTAAGTGAGGAGGCAGTGGCCAAGATGAGAAAGTAGGTGGATATTCCCCCTGCACTCAGGGTTGGCGAACAAAGTCAACAGAATACAGGTGTGCCAAAGGACTATATGAAACCAGTGTCCCAGGAGTACACCCTGAGTTCATGGGTGGCAGCATATCAGAGCCACACTAACCAGACCTTTCCAAAGGAAGCCATGGTTCTGCTGAAAGTCTCAATGGCTCAGCCTCCCTCTGACTGAGAGGCAGCAACAATGGTGGGGAATCTGAGTGAGTACGGCCAATGTCAGAGCCCAGAATCAGCAGCAGAAGAGGATGATGAGTAAACTCACCAGATGGTGTCCATCTGGCTTTAGGATTTGTCTCTGAACACTTTAATTTAGCAGTCAGAGTTTTCTTGGTTCAGTCTCTCTTCTTCCTGTGACTTCTGCAGGTGGATAGTTAGGTGCCAAGAAGAGCACTTGCAAGGTTCAAGCACCTTCATCCTTCTTGATTGCAGTTTTTGAACTAATTGAGTTTTCTCTTCAACCCTGATCTGGGTAGCTCCTTTAGCTGCCCCGAAGAAGGAAGTGGGCATTTCTCCATTTGGTGGGAGGGTATTATCTCTGGGGGACAAGGGCAAGACGCCCAGTTTGTCCAATCCCAATGATGCCTTCTTCCCAGTTTGTCTGAGGGTGCCAGAGATCTGATAATTGATGAGAGATATCTGGTAAGAAGTCTTTGAGACTACTGGCATCTGGAGATAGATGTCAGGGCTGCTGGCCTGCTAGCCTTCTTGGTGGTGGGACCTCTTAGTGGAGAGTCCATGAGCATGTTCAAAGAGGTGAACAAGCTTCACCATCATGGCTGAAATGCAGTGTGGTGAGTTTCAGGCCCCCAAAACACTGAAGTGGGGGTGGAAGGAGCTTGTGGCCACATGGAGTCTGGCAGAAAACTTCATTCAGGTCTTTTTAAGGTAGGGAGAATGTGGCGGCAGTGAGGGATCAACTATTTAGTGTCGTAAGCAGGAGAAGAGCCAAGCCATCACTTCTTTCTCCTTTGACTCCAGCTGCAAGCTCCTCCTTGGCTCACACATGAGAAAGCCGACCTGGATCCAAGTGGGGCGTTCTAACAGGTCAGATCTCTCGTCTCCTTCTTGTCACTAGTCTGACTCTTCAGTGGAAGTGGCCAAGTTTTGGCTAAAGAGAACATTGAGTTCAAAGCTCTTAGAAAAACTATTGAAAGTCCACTTGAGAGTGGAGGCAGAGGGTGAGACAGGAAAGGCTTTGGGATGTGGGAGGCGTTCACATGCAGACAAGTTTTCAAACGAGAAGCACATTTTCAGTACAATGAATTGCACTGCAGTTGAGCAGTCTTGCCCCCAGGGGCCAAGGCAGGTACTGATGATCTGCCCTCCTTTTCCTCCCCACTCTCTGTCTCTCCTCCCCAACTCAGCCCTGGGATCGCCCTGCCCTCTAATGGTAATTGCCACTGGCAGAAAATAAAGTCTCCCAGGGAGGAAGGGGATGAAAAAAAGCAATAACTCCCCATGGGCCTGCAATTTTCACCTTGTTTTAGTCACTATTGGCCTCTTCGGGGATTTCTGTTTGTTTGTTTTTGTTTAGTTTTTTAAGCAAAAAATCCTAGCAAGGTTTTTTTGCTTTTTTGCTTTTTTTTTTTTTTTTGGTTTGTTTTGGTTTTTGCTTTTTTCCCCAGATACTTTTAGCTCTCTAAACTTCCCGTGGCATAAGGTAAGTAAACGTTTGTGTGGCTGGCACACAGCACAGTGCTGTAAACAAGCATAACTTGACACTGGGCCATGTGAGGATCATCACAGATTTAAAGAAATACAACACTATTCAAAACACAGATAGTAGCCACGACAGGGAGCAGAATTGGAAGGTGCCATGGGAGGGTCAGATAGGGAGGGAAGAGGAAAAAGGAAAAGAGAAAAAAAAAATCTCAGCAAATAGAACTCAAGAACATGTTCATGACAGACTGTACATCAATAGAGGAAATTCCCCAAGGCACTGCAGAGGAATAGTGCAGAGTTATAACAGGCAGAAGACATCTGAAAAGGGGAGTGGGGTTGGGGGGAGAAATGCGGGATTCCAATGCTTCATTGTGTGTGGAAATAGATGGGCTTGACTTTCCCAGAAAGGATCTTGGGCACTTGCACAGAGATGATCTCTGCCATCATTTCCGGGAAGTCCACGCTCACCATGTGGGACTTGATTAGCAGGTCAAAAGTGAACTGATGCAGCTCTCTTGCAATCTGCAGGGGATAATAAGAGAGAAAAAACAGGTTTGACAAGGAGTTGGCTTCTGCCAGACTCTGCTCCCACCTCTGATTTCTGGTCCTTTTAGCGTTTTGTTTCCTCTCCCCAACCTTCCCTGTCCTTGGTCCTCCCTGACAAGGTCATGTGTGTGTGTGTTTGTGTGTGTGTGTGTGTATGTGTGTGTGTTTCAGAAATGGTCTCCAGGGAGTCACTGAGTGCTCCCAATAGCTCTCTTATACGTCGCAAGCTCTTTGACACAGGACAGGGTGTTCCTCTTCCCAGAACACACACACACACACACTCTCTCTCTCTCTCTCTCTCTCTCTCTCACACACACACACACACACACACACTCTCTCTCTCTGTTACACACACACACACACACACGCACACACACACACAGCACACATGTGCGCGCACACACACAGATAAACTCACATGCACATGACTCAGGGAAGAGGGGAAAAACATCCAGGTCTGTTTTGTCTGAGTAGAGAACTCATCTGCTCTAAGCCCCTTCCCTGAGTCCCTACTGCTCTGTTCGCAACTCCTTCACCCCTTTCCCAATAGCCAGCTGGGACACTGTGACCCATGTTCCTTTCTTCTCCACTCTATTTTCTTCCTGGACCACACTCAAAGCCAGAGGGGGATGGAAGCCCCTCCCAACAGGTGGTGCCAGACCCTAGAGGAGCAGATTATCACTTGGCTTCATCAGGTTGCTCTCCCTGATAAAGCACCCGCCCTCGTTTGCTTACAGGCTGCACAGAGTCCAGGAGCTTGGTGAGCTGGTAGAAGCGCCTTGAGCAGGATGTGGGATTTTTTCTTTTGCATGCAATGATACGATCGAGTTCCTTGATGTAGTTCATTCGAAGTTCATCAAAGAATTTTTGATTTTTCAGCCCATCCACTGGAACTGATGTGGGATGAAGACAGAATGGGGAGGGGAAGCATGCCCACGAAGGAGCATTAGACAAAGCACTGAATTTTCTGACCACAAACTTGACCCCCACCCCCACGGGAACCAGCTACTTGGCTTCCTGTCAGTTGATGTCTGAGTGCCTGTGGCCTTCAGTCTGCCAGGGAGATCTCAGGGAAAAGGATAGCTGGATCCTAACTGATGGGACTCGAGTAAATAGAATTTACTGAACATTTCTTTTTTCTAGTCTTCTCATGTCTCCATTTCTTAGAAGCTAACGTTTTATGTCATTCACAGTCCAGCTCTGATTTACAAAATTAAAGCATATGGCTTTGAATATCAAATTTTGCCTCATTTTTCCCTCACAGACGCAAAGACAGCACTCTGCTTAGAAGAGACTTTAAAGAAAAGTTCCTTGGCTGCTAAAATGAACCCTGAGTTGCTTACGTAGACCTCCTCTCGTTGGCAGAAGAGGAAATTCCTTCCAGGAGGAAATTCCTCCTACTCTATTGCCCTGCAAGGAATACAACGTGGTCCATGGCTGTTTCTACAGCAGAAGCTGCGGAAAAATTCAGAGATCTGCTGCAATCAGCCAAAAAGGCCTTGTCTCAAATAGAGAGTGGGAGTAGGTGGGGATTTGATGGAGGCTTAATTCTAGTAAAGACATTGGTCTCTAGTCATGAAATTGGTCCTTTTTGGGAAAAATGATGCTGAAGGAGAGTGGAGGGGGGACAGGCAGGGGGAAAGAAGAAGGGAAGTGTCCAGGAACTGGCTTCTCCCTGATAACCCCTTAATGGCAAAACTTGTCCCTTCTGAGCCTCTGTGCCCCCAACAGCATTCCCTTTTCCTCCAGAAACTTACTAATGCTGAAAAGCAGTAGTGCTTTCATGCACAGGAATTCCTGGGGTGTGATCTGGAGCCATCCAAACTCTTGAGAGAGGTGCCTCATTCGGACACACTGGCTGTACATCCGGGACTTGTGCATGCGGTACCTGGGAAGGAGACACACAGAGGAAGAAGGAGAATGAGTGGCGGCTTACAACAAGGCCAGAAGGAATGTCTCTGGTTGCCCTCCGTCTCCAGGTTCTCTAAGAAGAGCTTGCTGTTTCTCCTTCTTTAGTGACAAGGAACAAGGTTGTTCTTTTTTTCCAAAATCCTGACTTCCTGATAACTACTCATCTTCCCTGGCCAGGATATGGGTGAGTGCATGGAATTTCCAGGTCTCTGTGCCCGTTCTGTTTCCTGAGGCAGGGACAGGAAAGCCTAACCAAATGAACACAATGGAGCAGGCACATGGTATCCCTGACTACAGCTCTAATATCCCGGCTCCAGGCAGAGCCAGAACCTGCCTCCCAGGCACCCAACATGGAGGATTTCTAGGAGAGAGGCCCCAGAAATCAGCTCTTAACATCAGGACACCAGGATTCACAAGTAACCCAAGTGTTTGGTCATCCTGCTAACTCCCCTGCCTCTGGCCTAGACTACTAGAAATTTAATCATTTCTTTAAAAACTCCCAGTGAAGGAGATTCCACATTGTCCTTTCAAAATGAGTTTCAATGCTTTTCAAATGTGCCCCACAGGGGTGGGGAACCTTCAGCCTTTTGAGTTCAAGACTCTTCTTTTTTAAACACCAAAGGAGGCAAGAAAAGGTCCATGTTTCTGTGTTGTATCCCTTTTAATAAAATGATGTGTTCTGCAAAATTTGGATTCAGTCAAAAGGCCACATGTAAGGACCTAGAAGGCCACATGTAGTCTTCAGGATGCCGGTTCCCCACCCCTGGAGGGGGAGCCTATTCCTTCATATGATAGCTGTTCCTTACCATAGTTTGGGAGCTTTAAATATATGTGAGCTGTTTTTATTATAATGACTTGTGAACAGATCATCACATTATCACCGATAAATTATATGGGGAAGTGGCCAAGGCTTGGACAGCTTCTTAGTGGGGAGCAACCTCTTCATTCCATGACTGGCCTGCTAGTAAGCCTTCTGGTTTTCAGTCCTTTAGAAATCAAGTGTGTGTGTGTGTGTGTGTGTGTGCGCGCGTGTGCATGTGTTTGTATGTGTAGGACAGAAATTGATTGTGTAGCATGTGGAGAAAGGAAAGGGAATTTGACACCCACTTAAGTGGTGAGGACAAAGACCTCTCAGATGGAGCCTAAAGGCTGTGGTTTGACATTTTGGCCCCCTCCCAAGCCACTAGCCTCATCTGCAGGCTGAGCAGGCCTGGTGTTGTCTGGATGGAAGCTCAGCACACTATCTCAGAGAGATCTTGGCTGCCCTGGAGAAAGAGGAAAAGGGGCAGATGGTGTAGAATTATTCAACTCAGGCTGAAGCCCAACTGGAAAGAGGAAGTGTTTAGATGGTATCACAAGTCAATTGACCAGAACAGTGTTGCTCCAAGCTTTTACCCTAGAGAATTTTTGAGTAAGATCTGCCAACCCTGTGGCCTGGCCTTGCTCTGATCTCCACTGCACTTTCATATCTCTGTTGATGACAACACTATACTCTTCTTACCACTGAAATCACGGTCCTGGTATGGAGGATTCCTGTAACATTGCTGCAGGCCCCAGGGACAGACAAGGTGGAGAATGGAGGGTAGAGGAAGGAGAAAGGCAAGGGAAGGAATTCAGAAGGGATGGGAACAAGAAGTGGGGAGAAAGGGCAAAAAGAATAGGAAGAGAATTAAAGGAAAGGGAAAGGAAAGTGGAGGGGCAGGAATGAAATTTAGGAAGAGAGCAGGGATAGGTGGGAATAAACGAGAGTGGAAAAGAGCGGAAATGAAGGTTGAAAACACTGAGCGTAGTGCCTGACACATAGTAAGTGCTCAATAAATGACATGTAAGAAGGCACTATTATGATACTATCCACCATTATACAGATAAGATTTGAGGCTCAGAAAAGCTCAGTAATTTGCCTAATGTCATAGAGCTAACGTTCAAGCCCATTATCTTCATAACATGTGCTCTCTAAAAAGAGGGAAGGAAAGAAAAAAACAGGGCTGATGACAAGGTTTCGTGTCAGAGAAATCAGCAAATGGGTTGGTCAAGCTTGGCCAAGTCCCTATCTGTCTCTTTGGGTCTCAGTCTTCCCATAAATACCTTGAGGAGGCTAGCAGCAATTAGTGGCTCTCAACTGGCCTCCTCAATGGGTGTCAGAAATGTGTGGGGGTAAGTTTGGGCTGTCAGAGTGACTGGAATCCTATTTAGTGTTTAGTGGGCAGGTGCCAAGGACACTAAACATATTCCAACATGCAGGAATGTCTTGCACAATGAAAAATTATTCCTACCAAAATGGCAACAGTAACCGTTTTGACAAACACTGGTCTAGATGTTTGTAGGGACCCTGAGAGCTCTAACACAGTGGGTTCCTATAAAAGGAAGTGAGGGCCTCTTGTTTCAGGAGCCCTGGGGCTTGGTGGTTCTAGGCCTCTGTCCCAGTGAAGAGACCTGTGGCACCTTTTTTTTTTTTTTTTGAGACAGAGTCTCACTCTGTTGCCCTGGCTAGAATGAGTGCCGTGGCGTCATCCTAGCTCACAGCAACCTCAAACTCCTGGGCTCAAGTGATCCTACTGTCTCAGCCTCCCAAGTAGCTGGGACTACAGGCATGCGCCACCATGCCCGGCTAATTTTTTCTATATATTTTTAGTTGTCAGATTAATTTCTTTCTATTTTTTTTTTTTTTTTAGTAGAGATGGGGTCTCGTTCTTGCTCAGGCTGGTTTCAAACTCCTGACCTTGAGCGATCCACCTGCCTTGGCCTCCCAGAGTGCTAGCTGTGGCACCTTTTGATGAGGTGGATTGGACTGGGCCAGGAAGCTGAGATGGGGTGTCACATGCTTACTCAGAGGTAGAGAAGGAAATAAGGATTTAGAAAATAACCAATTGTCATCTTGCAAAGCTCCAGAGGTCTTGGGGCTCTGGGGAAGGTAGGGCAGGTGCTCATGGAGTTGAATCAATCACTCAAGGGCAGGAGGGTTTTGGGGATGGGAGATGAACAGTTAGAGGGCTTTTGAAGGCCTGCTCCAGAAGATGGCATCATAAACAACTCTTTGGAGGTCTGGATATGACAAAGCAGGTCATGCCAAAATCCCAGTGGTTATTCTTAGCTTCTGGCTATCAGGCAGGTTGAGTTGGGAGAGGGCAGCTGGGGACACTCACTCTCCCTTTCATGGCACTGCTGTACTGGAAGGAACCACTGACCAGTGGATTTTATTTTAAGGCTCTTCTGGGTTTGAGGGCTGCAGGGGAGAGAAAGTCAATTCCTGCCCTGACTGAAAGTATTCTTTGTGGTGACACTCGCTTAAAGTCCTTGGGAAGATTTTTTCTGGCTGGCTCCACTCACAGTGCCATTGAGGGACCTTAAGCAGCAGACACAGAGAAGCCCTCTAACCCAGAAGTGTTTCACTGCTAGGGAAAGGGCAAATCAGAAAGGGATTTCTCTTTTTTTAATTTCTTGCCTCCTTGGGCCAGACATTCCACATCTATTAGTTTTCAATTAGCTATCATAGCAAACCATTTATGAAGGTTCTATTATTACTGAAAGATGAGGAAACCAAGGGTCATGGATATTAAGGGTCTTGCCCAAAGACAATGATATAGAAAATAGTAGAATAGAGATCTTAGTAGAGAAAAATATAATTCTAAAATCTAAGCTGTTGGCCAAATTCATAAAGGATAAATTGAGCTTGTGGCAGTACAGGTATTAATTAAACCTATTTAAGAGAAGTGAAATGGCAGGGCTCAGTCACCACCATGAGGCAGGAGAGGAGCTGGGAGTGACACAGACATATATTTGAATCTTGTCTTCAACATGCATTAGCTGTGTTACTTTGGATGAGTTGCTTTATTTTGCTGAGCTGACTTTTACCATCCATAAAAAAACCCCAGGATTATCTAGAAAAAGGGGAGATCAGGTCACCATGAGGACTCAAGGAGAAAAGATTTAGAAAGTAGCATAGTCCTGGGACAAAGTAGTTGCTCAACAAATGGTGACTGATAGTAGTCCTCGGTGGTAGTGAAGGGACTGAAGGAACTTCAGCTCTCACAACCAGAGTCTCTCTGCCCCTTCCATATGTTGCCCTGAGTGAAGGGGAGAGACCTTTACATGAGGTTCCGAGATAAGCTACGAAGCGGATCAGAAGCATGACCAATATACCAGGATTAGGTCTTGGGTGCGAAAGGGATGGCCTCAGAAACAACCCCCTTGCCTCCCACCAGTTGGCCTCCCAGCCAAGGGTAAAGCCACCTCAGACTGAGCTGGCTGGCTGGGGCCTCCACTGCCACACCTGCAGGTCAACTGAGCTAACCTTCACTGTCACCCCCATCACCATTACCACCAACCAGGGTTGGCCAGGCTGCTGTATTTAAGTGAGGTCTGGGCCCAGGAGCACTTACTCATTGAAAACCAGATCAGGGGCAAAATAGAGCATCCTAGAGTTGACGTTGGTGAAGGATCGCCAGCCCATGGCAAACACCATGAGCCCCATCCATGAGTATTGAATGACTGCCATCTGATCGTCCACATGCAAGTTGCGGAATCCTGGAGAAGAAGGGGCAGAGACAGTGGTGAGTATGGGTGCTCATTGGCTGAGCCAATTCTGGGCGTCTGCTGAGCTGAGACTCTCTGGCACTCAGGCAGCCCCTGAGGAGCCCCAGGGACTATCAATGTAGGCCACTGAGGGTGAGGAGAAAAGTACAAAGTATCTCATGGGGATAATATTCCTTGCCCCTCCTACTTCACTGAGCTGCTCAATGAGACGATGATGGAGGCAAAAAGGGCACTGTCAGTTAGAAGAGAAAAATAATCTAACACCTACTGACTGCTTACAATGAGTGAACTCTTTTCTAAGCACCTTACTTATATTACACCTCATTTAATGTCACAACAGTGAATAAAGTACGTAATATTATTATCCGCACTCTGTGAACCAGGAAAAGTGAGTCAGAGAGGTTAAGATCATGTCCAATATCATATGGCTAGTAATTGGCAGACCAACTTCCAAAGCCAAGCAGTCAGATTCTAAAGCCCACGCTCCACCTTTCTGAAGATACAGTGTAATAGTTATTCTTCCCACATGAACAGAAATTTTCACTTTACAAAGCTAATTTCAAGCTATAATATGATTTGACCCTTCTAACCACCCTGGGAGAGGGATATTCCTACATCACAGCATATGAGGGGGATTTCTGTCTCACACTTCCTCTGCATTCTTTTCTACTCAACAGGTACCCTGACCGTGCTATTTTCCTACCCCACTGCCGTCCTCACCTTACTGCCATTGTTATGGCCTGCTTCCCTACACTAATTTCTTGCCACTTGCCTTCTCGTAATTTAGGTTCCAGCTATTCTGATAAACTTACACTTTGCTGAACACATAATGCTTTCCCATGCCTCTATAGCTCTGCTATCTCTGCACAGGCAGTTGCTTTTGCCTAGAATGCATTCTCTATCCCCAGGCCTTCCAGCCGATAAACACCTGCTCATCTTTCAAGTCTTCACTCTGTGAAGCCTTTTCCAACTCATTCAAGCAGAAAGCTTAATGATTCTTCTTTCACCTTCTCACTGCACCTTGTGTAGCCCCACACAATTGCAACACTCATTACACAGGGATTTGGAATTTATCTGTGTACATACACATCTGTCTCTTGGAGCATCTTAAGATAGGGATCCTATCTTCTTATTCATCTTTGCCTCCCTAGTACATAGCACAGTCTAGGTATTTGGGCACTTGAAAAATATTAAACAAATGGACTAAGGACCCTCAATTTCTTTTTCCACTTTGTAAAATGAGAATCAGGTCATCTCCTAATCACCTCCCTTAAGCTCAGAAAACAGAGGCTCCCACAATAACACATAGGTAGAATAGGTATGGCCACGTTCTGCTGGAGGTTTCCAAACAGTTGGATGTTTAAACTTATAAAGGCATCACCTCAGAACTCATCCCTACCAGCATCCCCTTTTTCTTTTCCGCAACAAATCCAGAATTATTTGAAAATTTGTCCTGCTATACCTCATAAAGAATGTTTCCCCAAATTTAGATCAAGTTTCTCACTTTCCTGTTGATGATCTTAATTAACTCTCACAATAGCCCTAAGAAAGTAGGTGATGTGACACTTATTTTACCAATAAGGAACCTGAGGGCCAGAAAAGTTAACTGACTTGCCCAAGGTCATACAGTCTATATGTGGCCAAACTGGGACTAGAACTTAGGTGTTCTGATTTTCTTCTCTGGTGCTTTTTTCACTCCACTGCTGAAGTTCACAGCTCAGGAACTACCAAGGTCACCAGCTTTCCTCAGCCATAGGCTCAGGTCTGAAGTCTACACTATCCAGACACATTGTTCTGCTTGGTTGATCCTTGCCCACCCACATATCCCCATTTCCCTTTTCTTTTCTTTTAGGTCACAAGCCTCCCAGACATCAGGGTCCCTCATAGCACCACCCTTGGCTGAAATCTTAGTTCCCAGGCCAGGACCTCCCACTTTCACTGTACTGACATATTGTCAGACTGGCCAGAGCCTCAGACTTCAGAGTATTTCCTCTCTGTAGCCTTTCTGTAGCATGGAATGCCTAAAGACTGGCCCACCCAGTCAGTCTGGGCTCCAAGCATGCAGCATCCAAGGAGTTCATGGGGAAAAGGCCCAGGAGCTTAAATCCTGAACCTCTGGAATGGGAGGCAGTGGGGAGCAAGAAAAGTCTTTGGCTGGTGAGCCTTGATGTCCTGTTGGAGTGTGTGAATGTGAGGGTACATGGAGGGCTGAGGACTGAGCTGCACAAGTATCAAGGAAACTGTCCATACTGTTGTTTTTTCTCGCCCTGAGGTGCTAGGGAACTACCACAGAGGAGAGAAAAGGGGAAGCTTAGTTTGGCTGTAATGTTAATAACACTCCTTAGTGACAGCCGCTTAGCACTCAAGACTAGTGACTGTGTACATATCAGCAATGTGGCCAGCTAATTTTCCCATAGGTCTAATCTGATTATAATATCTAACTCTATTCTCTAATGCCCAACCTTTGAACTAGCTTGCATGGCTATCAAGGGATGACTTGAGGAAATGATAGCCTCAGCCCTACAGGTTTCCTTGGCATACATTCACTCAACACCTATTGGCCATTCTCTGAGACTATTCGGGAGAAACAGAGAGGAGTCATTCTCAAGTTTTGAAACACACCAAAAAGTTAGGGAGCAGAGGCAGTGTCCTTGAGACTAACTGTTTTCTCATCAGAATCTAATAAACATTATTTTTTTTAGCAATCTTCAGTGGAAACTTGCAGTCCCATGTCTAGTCTGGGAGAACAGGCTCAAAGAAAGGCCAGTTTGGAAATATTTGTTGCTCTAGTGCATACGCCAGGCAAAGTCTTCAAAGAAGATGATTCAATCTTGGGGAACACGTAGGAGCTTCTAGGCAAAGCTGGTGGTAGCTTAAATTGAGCTTAGTGAAAGCAGTGGCTTAGTACTCGAGCCTCATAATGATAAGCCATCATTTACACAGCATCTATTATATTTCAGCTACTGTACAAGGTGCTCTTAATACATAATCTCTTTGTTGATAACAATTTGCAAGATAGTGGTTTGTTCTATCATCTCTACAAATGAGGAAACAGAAGCACAAAGAAGACATGTGATTTGCTCAAGGTCATACGACTAGTGCATAGCTAGGATTCCAAGCCAGATACATTTGATTCTAAATATACCGTACACTCACAATCTATTCACTCACCCCCAATTAATAGTTATTATTTATTAATGTGCCAGGTACCCTACTAGTCAATTTCCATATATCATGACTGCCATACAAAACTTACAACAAAATTCATCTAACTAGGTGCCTAGCACAGTGCCTCACACAGGTCAAAAACTCAATCTATTGAATGAGTAAATTATCGGAACTAGTAGGTGATTATAGATAATACGAACAACAGTTCTTATGAATGTGGTAATTGGCTTTTTTTGAAGCCTTCTCTTTTAAATGACTCAGGGTCAGAGGTCATTTACTCTGGCAAGCTAAACAGTGACCTGATACTGGCTTGCAGACTTGTTAATGTAAGGAGAAGGATTCCCATCCTGGGGGTTGGGCCAAGAAATGCCAGTGATCCCCAGTCATATAAATTCTGCCGTGGTGATTTGTACAAGGTTATTGTTAAGACAACTAAATTAGAAACTAGAGGATATGAGCTCAAGTTCTGGCTCCATTTGTTAAGTGACCAAATGGAGCAAGTGAGTTAACCTCTTTGAACCTTGGCATGTGTAATGGAAATAATAGTCCTTGTGATTCATAGGACTGTTGTGAAGATTAAGTGGGATCATATATATGAAAAGGCTCTGTATCCTATAAAATGAGACAAATTAACTGTTTGGAAACTGCTTGGGAAGATTAAACTTTGAATCTCTGTCAAACACATGATTTCAAGACATCCAGCTGAAAAAGTGATAAGAATTAAAGCAACTTTCTCTTTCTTCTTTTTAGTTTTTCTTCTCTGCGTGAACCCTCTGTTTTGGCACAGTGCATGTCCAGTCAGAGTCCTTGGGCCTCCTTCCAGTGATCATATTGGCTAGTCAACCTCAGCTTCCCAAGGAGGGAAGACATCAGGGATGGTTAGGGCTGCGGCTGAGCCTTGAGAGTCGGAAATACAAAATAGAGGCTTGGCTGGGCACAGTGGCTCATGCCTGTAATCCCATCACTTTGGGAGGCTGAGGTGGGAGGATTGCTTGAGCTTAGTTCAAGACCAGCCTGTGCAACATGGAAAGATCTTTTCTCTACAAAAAATAAAAAAAAAAAATTAGCCGGGCATGGTGGCGCATGCCTGTAGTCCCACCTACTCGGGAGGCTGAGGCAGGAGGATTGCTTGAGCCCAGGAGTTTAGGGTTACAGTGAGCTATGACGAGACCACTGCACTCCAGCTTGGGTAATAGAGAGAGACCTTGTCACAAACAAACAAACAAACAAAATAGGGGCTCGATGGCCAACATGCAATGTCTTCAAATGCAGCAAGCTCACCATATGACCCAAGTTGCCTTTGATGAGGTCTTGGCCCCTCACTGTAAAGCCCAGGGCTACAGAACTGCAGAGGTGCTACAAACTACAGGTAGAGTGAAATTAGGAGGGGATTTGGAATCAGGAGAGGACCCAGGCTCAAGTTCTGGTTCTGCTACCCTTTGGCTATGTAACTGTAGGCCAATCACATCACTTCTCAGAGATTCAGTGTCTTCCTCTGTAAAATGGGGGAAAGAATCCCTATTTTATCATATTCTTATGAGGATCAAATCAGGTAATACATTCAGAATTGCTCTGTTCAACATAAATTTCCACTTGAATGGCAATTATTATTGGAAGGCAGGTTAATCTTTGACTCCACAAGAAGGGGTTTGGTTGTTGGTATTTTAAAAGAATCTTTGAATCATATAATCTCAGGATTATGAGTACGTTTAAAGAGTATATGCTTCACTGGTTTTCAAACTGTGTTCCCTGGAGCCCTATGATTTTGCAAAAGTGACCTGGGGCTTCCCTAGTGACAAAGAGGCTGACAAGGTGAGGCCTAGGCCACAGACTCTGGCTTTAAATCAACTAGTTCCATTTGTATCTGTATAGAATGCTTTTGAGAACTAAAGCGTTTGGCTGCTAAAGGAAAGTTTATGAATTCTTGGATAGAGGATCTCTAAGTCTTCCTTAAGCTATAATATTTTAATAACTAGACTTGTTTAAACAACAGATGGCTCAGAGAGGAAGTGAGCTCCCCATCAATGGAGGTATCCAAGCAGAAGGTAGACAAACACTTAGGAATTCTTTCACTATCACGTAACCTTTCCTCTCACAATGATTCCTAAGGTAGTTTAAAGAGCACTAACTAAGCATTCTTTGAAGCAAAATTTGAAAACCATCAATTTAGTCCAAACTACCCTTTACAGTTACACATATAGAGAAATTGAGATCCAGAAGGGGAGGGGATCACACAATAGATTACCAATACAGCTAAGATTAGAGTCCAAGTATTGTGACTCCCAATCTCATATTCTTTCTACCATACCACCTGAAAGTGACACTGAAGGCTGAAGATTATCTTTGGGGTGAGCCTGCAGAAAAGCATGTAGACGAGCATCGTAAGGCATATGTGGGTATGACTATGTGGTTTGTGGTTACGGGAAATTTTGTTCGCCTTGTCTGTCGGTTGAACATGAAAACATATGGGACACTCTATAACGCTACCCTCTCTTTACTTCCTAAGTCTTGATTCCCTTAAAGTGAGGATTACAATGATCCCTCCTCCTCAGAGTTATGGTAAGGACTGCCTGAGTTAATGGGCTCAAAGCACCTGACATAGTGCCTGGCCCATAGGAACATTCACTAAATATGATCTTCTTTATCCCATGCCCCCACTTTCCTTTTCCTTACCAGGCAAAGCCTTGGCCCACTTGACCACATGAACAAGCTGTCTCTCGCCCAGCTCATTGAGGCTAGAGAGCAAGGCTGCGAAAGAGTCAGGCTGGTTGTTGTCATGTCCAGCACACACCACGCCTGGCTCAATGGCTTCCAGGACATTCAGAAAGATGGGCTGACATTCATAGCCTTCAATGTGTGACACCGTCAGCTTCTGGCTTGACTCCTCAGTGGGGCTGGTGGCACTGGAAGCCTCCCCTTCTTCTTGTACCTTCAGATTACCAAGTTTCTTCAGCTTCCGGGCTATTGGGAAGGAAGAGAAACTTGAATTCATCACCAGTGGCCAAACACACACAGCGCAGCTACCCTGTTAGAAAAACTGCCTGAGCTAAGAAAATAAAGATGGTCATTCTCTTTGGTCACAGACTCTAAATTCCTTAAGGACAAGTGCTTATTCAACACCGGTTGAATGAATGATTCATCATCCCAAATCCCTGCTAAACTCAAACTTTAATATCTTACTTTCTCCCCTGATCTCTGTGCCAGACCAATCTAATATATTCTTGCATTTGACTCTGCCTTCAGGATCCATACCTGGGTCCTTCAATTAACTCATTTACTAATACATTCATGATGCAGTGATTCATTCAACAGATATCCATTGTTAGACCTTTGCTTCTGAGTGACAGAGAGGACACAGGCCCTGGCCAAGTCTGGTAGAGGAGAAATAAATGGTCACAAACAATTCCAGAAAATGTCAAACTGGTAAATGCTACAACAGAAACATCAACAGAAGGGGAAAACAATAATCTATGCTTAGATGCAGTTAGAATATGCTTTACATAGAAGATGGCATTTGACCTAGAATTTGAAGATCGATAAGGATTTCACCAGGCAGAGAGAGGTGGAAAGGGCATAACAAAATAATTAATGAGTGTTTAGGACAATAATAACTAAAGACCAGTGTGGGTGAAGTGTATATTGCATGTGTGGGGAGAGTGGCTATTTATGAGGTTGAAAACAAAGATGGGGCCTGATTTTAAAGGGGCATGCATATCATATTATGATGTTTGGGCTTTATCATATAGGTAATAGACAAAGACTTAGTGTTGTAAATCAAAGAAGAGATGTACATGTGCCTATGTCTAGCATGTCTAGCAGATAGCTAGGGAAAGAGACCAGAAAGGCAGACCTGCTGGAGGACTAGACTTTTCTTTGGGTTCCTTGGAGTACCAGAAAGTACACTGACTTGGATTTTAGTGTTCTCTCTCTTTCTCACTCTTTCTCTAAGAGCCTGCATGTACACACACACACATACATACAAACACACACACATTTCGATAGTTAAAGCTCTCTGAAGACAGAAAGCTTGCCAGGCACTCCTGTCCCTGGAAATGATCAGAAACTAGATGCATAAGGTTAAGAATTCAAGCATCATATGGGAACTGGGTTTTAAAAAAATAGCCCTGAAGATCTATCCCTTACATCTTCAGACTACCAAATTCTATCATCCCACCTTGGGCTCAATGAATGGGAATTTTCTGGTGTTCCATTTCCCAATGAACGCTATAAACAGCCTCAGATGCTGTTAGAATTACACCCACAGTTGAACATGCACCGTAACACACATAATGATTTTCTTCTTTTTAGCAAAGGTGGGGGAGGTGAAAGGTTGAAATGTCCAACAGTATCAAACAAATGACAGAATGTCTCTGCCTCTACTATCTGTTGGTAAACTGGGACCCATGCTAGGAGGCAGCCATTAAAAAGAATGACAGAAATAACATTATTTAAACAATCACAATAATCCAAAACTCGAACTTTAAGAACTGTCTTCCCCACATGCTCATATATACACAATTTAGATGTCTTTGGGCATCTCGATGTTTACTTTGTGCTATTTTCCCTAGCATTTATATTGACAGAAATAATTGAAAAGGTCATAACTCCGATGTCTAGCATAGACAGTTGCACTGTAAGGACTATAAAGCACTTTAATCTTTTTAAAATAATAATAATAAATCAAAAGGTATAAAGCAGAGAAATTGATTGCTCAATTTAAATGGATAAATACAACAAAACCTACTACTCATCTGTTTCTGGCTTCTGCAGAGAAAGATACATATCTGGAACGGACTTTCAGCTCTAATTAGAAAAATAAGTGGTTCAATGCAAACTCCAATCATAGTGTCACTCAGTAAATTGCTGCAAGAATGGATCACATGTTTGGAACTAGGGTAGGGAAGAGGAAAATGGTGGGGTCAGTGGTACAAGAGGAATGTAGAGAAGAACTCAGGGGAAAATAACAGGGAAGCCTGGAAAACCAACCCTCAGTGCAAGATGACCTTGTCCAACAATCATTTCTGCAGGACTTGGGCACAGCCAGTAATAAGGAGATATGCACACCCACTGCCAACTCCCACCTTCCACCAAGGGCACAGGCTGGAAGGTATGGTCTGGGCCAAGCCCATCTTATCCCAGGGCTAGAGGCCTGCCCCCCACAATATCTTGTCATCTGGTGAACCTACTGTGAACATGGGTTCTTGGACACAGCTCTAAAGACTGGCAGTGCCTACAGAATCTGCTCCCTGCTGTAGTTCCTGCAGGAAGACTCTGCCTTCCCCATCACAGGCGCTTTCTGGCTTTGAGCTCAGGAGTTGTCAGACCATTTAGTCCCCTTTCCAGCCTGGGAGAGGAGAGGGGTGTAATTAGCCGTATGGGAGAGTTAACTAAGACAAATAAGGGCAACTACTATTTTTTCAAGGCCTTCACTTCATGAACACATTACATGATTTAAATCCACAGTGATCTTAGGAGGTTAAAGATGTTTTTTATCACTGTTTTGCAAATGAGTAAACTGAGGTAACACAGCTATCAAGAAAGAGAATCCAATCATCTAAACCTGGTCTGCTGACTACAAAGCCCATGTTCTCTCTACTGTATCATGCTGCCTCCCCAAGGAGTTTGAAGCTTTGAACCCTACTTTTAATCTAAAAGCAGAGTTGATGAGAGGGGCTGGAGTTATGTCTCGTCTGCCTCATTTCTTCACCCTTGACTACAAACTTCAGTAACTAGCATCAAATCCAGAAGAGAAAAGACAGGGAATTATGAGAATACTCCAGTCATCTGCCCAAGCTGAAACAGATTTGGGGCACTATAGTGGCTTAAGATTCATAGCATGACGAAACAGGAATGGTTCTTAGAAATCATCTTATCCAGGGGTGACAGATTCAAATAGTTTCAGGGTCTACATAGGTAATCCAGCAGGGCGTGTGTGTGCATGTGTGTGTAGAATAGTTGGTACTCTGGCAAACTGGAATGAATGCCACGCTCCCCCCACACACACCCCTAGAAGGCATTCATAAATATTTTTCATTATTTATTTTTTTTATTTCAGTATATTACGAGGGTACAAATGTTTAGGTTACGTATATTGCCTTTGCCCCACCTTACTCAGAGCTTCGAGTGTTTTAAAATCTTCCTGAAACTCATGTATCCCCAAATCAAATTCAGTCCTTGTCCACCATTTCAGGATTTTCAACGTCAGTCCAACCTTTCAAGTCAAAGATGCGGAGGAAGAAGCCAGAGAAGGAAAGGTTACCTAGTGGTAGAGCTGAGATTAGAACCAGGGCTCATATTCCTAATCTAAAATTCACTATGCCACATTGGCTCTCTTTTTGACTAATTCATTCCTGTTCTATCTCAGTAAGTGCCTCTCTGAGCTCCTTCTATATTTGTACTGTCCAATACTGTAGCCACTAGCCACATGAAGCTATTTAAATTTAAATTAATTAAAATTAAAAAACATTAAAAATATAATCTATCAGTCTCAACTAGTCATATTTCCAGTGTTCAAAAGCCACATGTAGCTAGTGGCTGCATTATTGGACAACACAGATATAGAAGATTCCCATCATCTTAGACAGCTCTATTGAACAGTGCTGTGAATACAGACTGCTCTCTAGGGCAGCTGTCCCATTTGCAACACCTTGCTAAAGCTACTGATAAGAAATGAATGCAAATAAATTATATGCTGATAAATCCATGGGCTTTTTCAAAAGGTGGAGAGACATACAGAGCATGATCACTGAGATATGTAATCTGTCACCTTGATTTTCCCACCAATGACTCAGATCTCAGTGGGGTGATGACTCCTGGACCTAAGCAAACTCATTACAAGCAAGATCAATACGTGCAGAGACTGTGGGGAGAATCCATCAAGATGAAATAATTCCCCCTTCTCTGCACAGTGCCAATGAGAATTTACTTGGCTGCTATGTTCACATCCTCCTCCCCTAGACCTATATGGCATCTGCTCAAGGAAGAGAAGCTGCATTTCCACTTGCCTCTAAGACCTGGGTAATGTGCTGTCCCTGTGGCCATAGTGGCCTTAGCCGCACCAGGTGTTCTGGCCTCTCTGCCTGAAGAGGGTGACTATACTGAACGTAATTGAAATCAGATTCCATTTATTCTGCCGGGGGATTCTCTGTACTCTCTCCACGGCAGAGGCCAGCATGTTGCTAGACGACTGGGAATGCTGGACAATGAGGCTTGCTAGCCTCAGCTGTTATTCAATGCCCAAGGCCTTGTTTTCTTCCATGAAGGCCGCCCCCATGCCCCTCCTGCCCCCTGCACCTGAGCCCCAGAGTCAAATCTAACTGCTCCATGTGAGATACAGGCCAGCCAGCCACTGTGTCAGGGCAGAAACTCTTTGGCCTACTTAAATTGAGTGATGAAGCATGGAGAATGGGGACAGTAAAGGTGGATCGTTCTGATGGGGTGTGAGCTGGTCAGCATCTCTTCCCTGTCTTTTTATCTTGGGTCAGAGCAGTGACAAGAAAGGGGCATTGGCAAGGGGCTTTCCCATCCCAACCTGTTCCTTAGGGCACTGAACACCTAACCCGATGTGATGCCTGGATCCTATGGGAAACTAACTTTTCAGCTCTGGAGCATTAGACCCCTGTGGGGGTGTGGTCTCTACAGCACCAGAGAAAGATTTTTCAAATCGACTTCCATGGTGCATTCCTAAGGAGGAGCAAATGTGATTAATCTGTAACTTCTCTAGCCTCTGTGACCTTTACGCTGCTCCAGTCTCATCTGTTGCCACCCCAAGATACAGGCCTTCTCACCCATGAGCAAGGGAGGGGCAAAGGTGAGGTGAAGTTTCCAAAGTCTTAGAAACTTTGAATCTTTCTGTTTAAAGTCAAGAATGTTTTTCTTCCTCCTATCTCACCAAGGAATTTGGATCATAAAAGAATCATTTTTTGTGGTAGGCTGACTTCTAAGATGGCCCCTAAGGTTCCAAGACTCTGGAGTACACACACTTCCTTCCAGTTATGCATTCAAACACTAATCTAGATGCTTTTGTGAAAGGACTGGGCAGATGTAATTAAGGTTCTAATGTAGATGAATTTTAAGGGCGGTTATCCTCGATGGGCCTGACCTAATCAGGTGAGCCCTTAAAAAGGACTGGGCTCTTCCTGGAAAGGCATTCAAGGAGTGAGAGAGATTCAACACAAGGAAGATTCTCTGACACTGGCTTTGAAGGTGTCGAGATCCACATGGCAAGGAACGAGGGCAGCCTCTAGGAGCTGAGCATGGCCTCTGGCTGATAGCCAGAAAGGAAACTGGAACCTTAGTCCTACAACCGCAAAGCCTGCCAAAAACATGTGAGCTTGGAAAAGAACCCATAGCTCCCTATTAGGACGTGGCCAGGTCGACACCTCAATTTCAGCCTTGCGAGACCCTGGACTGAGAATCCAGCCATGCTGTGCCAGATTTCTGACTTACAACTGACAAATGGGTGTTGTCTGAAGCTGCTAAATTTATGGCAATATATTATGCATCAATAGAAAACAAATATACTTTCCTTACAGAAGTGTGATGTAAAGCAAAAGAATACGCTTTGGAGTGAGACAATATTGGGTTCAAATCTCAGCTCTGTCAATTACTAGCCTAATAACTTTGAGCCCTCTGCTTCACTTCTCTAAGATTCAGTTTCCTCACTTGTAAAATAGGGGTGCTGCCACACCCATCTATTAAAACACTGACGAGAAGTAAATGAGAATGTGCCTGGCACATAGGGGGCCCTCTAAAATGGTTTCGTCACTCTCAATCCATTCCTAAACAGTAAATGGCTTGCACGTAATCTAACTCAGGCAAGGGGAAGGGCAGAAAGCAAGACTGACAGGGAACAAGATATAGCAGGGAAAGCAAGGGTGACACAGTATGAAATAAAAACAATAACCTAGTTTCTTCAGCACATGACCGCCTATAAAACTAAATTCAGATTTGAAATGTAATTCTAAATGCTAAGTAAACATAAAGGTATGTTTGGTGTTAGGGCTGCAAATTCCTTGTGAAACCAGACTAGGCTATACTTATGTGAATACATGTGCGCATGTGTGTGTACAGTGTTTATATATTATAATGCTTAAATCTAAGGGTCATGAATTCAAAAACCTTCACAAGTCAGGCATATATATAAATGACCAAATATGCCTGGCGAACATAAGTAGGGAGGGTTGGGGATAGTGACATTGATCCATGCCCTGCCTAGGGGCAGTCTATGCCAATTTCCTAAACAAACACTGTGTTGGACAAACAGAATTCTGCAGGTGAATTTTGGCCTAGGGAAACGCAGTTTGTGGCCTGTGGGTTAAATCAGGCCAGTCGCTTTTCCATCTACTAGCATTAGAGTCAGAGGATCTCACTGCATGACTTTTGGATTTGAAGGTTAGAGGAATACTAGATTAGGAGCCACAGGAGCTCACCGTGGGACTTCAGCACTGTCTCTTTCCCTCTATGGCTTAGTTTCTTTACACAGGTATAAAGTGTAGAAGTTAAGGCCCAAGATTCCAGAGTCAGACTGTTTTATCTGTAACCCTGGCTCCCGCTGACGAGCTCTGTGACTTTGGGCAAGAATGAGCCTCTCCGTACCTCAGTTAGCTCATTTGTAAAATGGGCATAATATCAGTGCCTGATTCATAAGGTTGTTACAAGGAATATGGACACTGTGGTGGTGCCTAAGAGCAGAAAGCAGATTCTACACCACCAGGACTCTCTAAGACTGATGCGTGGTGAAAAATGCAGTGAACTCCAAGAGGCCAAATGCAATAATGACATTGAAGTTCTAAAATGCTATATACAATAAAGGACTTATTATTATTGGTGGTGGTATTCAGAGTCTCATGAGATGTGTGACCTTGAACAAATCTCTTGATTTTTCTTGCCCCTCAGTTTTCTTGTCTATATAATGGTGATGATCTGGTCTGACTACTGCATAGAACTATTTTTAGGAGGAAATAAGATGAACCCAGTGAAAGTGCTCTGTACTCTGTAAAAGTGTATAAAAAATAGGCAGGCTATGACTTTTTCCAATAATGAATCTATAGCTAGAAAACATTCTGAGAAATTGTATGGTGGCAAACTGAGAAGTATGGCCTTCCATCTTGGTCAAACGGTCTTCAGCCAAAGGTTGAGGTCCAAATTGACAGGTTTCAGAATTTTAAGATAATAACAGTATCCATCTCACAGGGTTGTTGTTATTTTCCAAACAGGGATGTCCCCAGTGATTGGCACAGAGTAAAGTCTATAGGTCAATCAGTGATGGCTGTTACTATTGCCAGTTACTGAGCTCCACATTGCTCTACTTCTGCTTCATACCCTTTAGCCCAAGCAGGTGAACTTTGTGAAAAAGCTAACTGATGAAACATAGATTTTCCAAAAGGACCGAAATCTAATAGAAGGGAGATTCAGGGTTAGAAGAATCAATCTGCTACAGTAGCTGAACCCCAAGAGTCCTATAAGTTTCTTCAAGGGCCCCTGAGAGAAGGCAAAGTGGGCCTGAGCATGTGGCACCAAGCACCCAACCTCCTTTCCAATAAGAGCAGCAGTGATTTATTCTGTACCTACATCTGGGACTCCATGTAAGATTTTGTTTGAATTGAATAAAAGGTTCCATTTCCAAAAGAGAGGTTGAAGGCCTGAGATTTTGTCTCTCCTTTCCTCTCCCTCTCAAATCAAGCTTTAATTTCAATGACGAGGAAAATGAAGGCCAAAGATAAGTTGTGCCCAAGGTCACACAGCTAGATACTGGCAGAGCAGGAGTTAAAACCAGGTATACTCTCTTCTAGGGTGGCGGTATTCTTTGCATTTCGTCAGGGTGAGTAGCATTTTACTGGAGAGAAGGGTCAGTGGTGGGAGTTGGAGATGGGTGGGAAAGAACTAGGACAGGGACAAGAGGTAGGGGGCAGAGTCCGTCCTTGGCAGGCATGGAGTGAGAAATTAGTATGGGATTCAACCAAGTGGGATTAATATATGTATGCAAAATTCCTTCAGGCAAGAAGGCTCCTTGGATCTTCCCCCCACGCCCCTCTTCTCCTTACAGTCCCAATCGTTGGTCAGAGAAATAGCCAGGGGAAAGAATATCAAATTTTATCTTTCAAGGTTTATGTTGGACTATTTAGTCTAATGTTTTTTAGTTCATGGAGGAGTAAACGTAATTAATAATAGAATGATACGCAATGCTGCACATCCTTGCCAAAGCACAGGATCCAGCAGAAACTATTTCCAAGTCTCCTCTCTCTGACTACTGAGCCAGAAGAAAGAGGCTCACTGTCCAGATGCCATCCTCAGTGAGGGGCACAAGGTTTTACTAAAAACCTGTCTATGTGAAATTGCAGAGCCTGCAAGTGCTTTCGAATACCAGGCTTTTCCACTGGAAAAAGTAACTACATGAATTTAGAGCATACATGCTTTTACAATTACATTTAAGCTGACATTAAAAACAAATGCGAAACAGTCCAAGCCGAACAGGTCAGCATGACCTGGAAAGCAAACGAGAGGGGGGAAGAAAAAAAGAAAAAAGAAAAAGAAAAAAGGCTCAATGTTAAAAGCATTAATTCTGTCAGGCTGTTGTAAATAAGAAAATACCACTGGTGTATTAATGGCTTTATTTAGGGAAAATGTCTCTAGCAGAAATATGCAGCATTCAAACAAATAGAAAGCAGTTAAAAAAAAAAACATTAGCTTTTCAATCCACATTAGGGAACTTCTTGTTGGCCTGGAGGTTAAAATTTTGCCCTAAGGAGGGGGAAACTCCCCTCCTGAAGTCCTTCCTTGGCTTTTCTCCAGAATGTTGCTGAGTCAGGGTTAGAGAAAGAAGTGTGTGTCTGTATGTGTGTGTGTGTGTGTGTGTGTGTGTGTGCGCGCGCGCACGCCTGCACACCCACACAGATGGAGACCAGAGAAGAAAGGGTGGGAAAGGCAGGCCCCAGACAAAGCAGGGAGAGTGCTTCTGACTCTTATGTCTCTCGGCCCCTGGCCTCATAGACACCACCTCTCTCTCCACTGGAAAAAAACTGGTTTCAATATGGAGGCTCTGGGATAAAGAGAGCAAAATATTACAAATTCTAAGTGCCTCCTAGATATCACTGCAATGTTTGAGGCTAGCCCGTGATGTGAGAGAGCAGTGGGGGGCTAGAAGTAAGAGGGAAAGTGTGATCCACTTTCCTCCATTATCCTAACTTGAATAAGAAACAAGGAACGAAGGTACTGGTTCTCAGATTTTTTCTTCTTTCTCTTTATGAAACGTTCAAGTGTGTCAGCTCCTGCAAACAGAGTCACCTTGACTTTGGGAAGAAGGAGAAAACTGTCTGACTCTAGTCTCCTGCTGTGTTTGAAGAGTGGGGTTGACTAGCTTCTTCTTCAGGAGAAGCAGAAATCTGGCCCTTGTTTACTGAACTTCTGATAAGGCCTGAGGCTAAGATCTAGGACACAGGATTGTTAAAAGGATTTGTTCTGTGAAATTTGGATTCAGTCAAAAGTCTGCACTTAAGGAACCAGAAGGCCACACATAGCCCCAAGGCTGCAGGTTCCCCACCTCTGACTAAATCCTTGGCAGGGGTCCAGAAGAATGGAACCTAAGGGAAAACTCTACCAGTTGCCTAATAAACAAGTAAAGATGGCCACAGGAGCCTCAAACAGGCACCTTGAGTCCCATTAACAAAGTTTCTTCCCAGCAGTACACCATGGAAAGCAAGCGACTGAGCCTGAGCTTCACTGCATCCTCCCGAGTCAGTGCCTGGGTGCCATCACATACAATGACGAATAATCAGGAAGCACTCTGCCAATGGCAAGTCACATTACAGGAAATAAAAATCATGATCCTCACAACTACATGAATGGTAATTGCTACTACTTCTAGAGCTAGTCCTTACAACATCCCTGTGAGATAGGGAAACACTATTGGTCCCACTGGGGGGAGTCAGCAACCAGGAGAGTAGCCCCATTGTCAAAGTCTGTGTTGAGGAACAAAAGCTTAAGCTCCTAAGCTTCAGATGCCAGGTTTTTCCAGGCTATCCACTAGAGCCCTCCAGAGCCCTCATTTTGAATGAGGCAGGTCAGCCTTTCTTTAGTGTCTAGTCATTTTGAGATGCTTGCAATTGCCAAGTGGCAATTTTTCTAATATGAAAGAGAGACACTGTTGAGCATAGCAGCTTAAAGATGGGTTTGCACCTAGCAGGCTCCATAATCAGATGCCCAAGTCTGGTCCTCTGTCATAGGAGGCAGCATGCCAAGTTGGTGAGAAGGGGTGGTTGCTGTTAATATTTTGGAGTGGCAGTTTCTTTTTGTCTTTTCCTATGTACTTGTAAGACAGAGGTAAGATGGGAAAATGGAAAATTGTTTACCTGGAGTTTTTTCCTTCTTTTCTACTTTATCGACGAGTATACTAAAAAGCTTATATATGTATGTGTGCGCACTTCTCAGGACACAGTGGGCAAGAATTGAGGGGAGGGAAGGAGGATGTGGAGGAAGAAATGAGGTAGAATTTAACAGTTTCATTACGGCCATTCAGAGACCAACAAAGACTCCTTATTGGGGTCTTCTGAATTTCTTGTAGCAGCCAAACAATCTCACAATACTACAAGCATTATTACTCATCCTGGACATGGGAATGCTTTGAAATTAATGTCTGTGTGCCTAACAGCTCACTAATCAAAGCTTCCATGCCTCATTTTCCACCCTGGGGAGAGTCAGCAGTCTCTTTCGGTTTCACTGTTGCCAGCATGCCACCTCACTGTGCAGGCTTGGGCTGGTGACCTTTCTTCTTGGTCAAGATCCAGATTTTCCTCTTAGTTCCAAATGCCAGTCCAAGTTTTCTGCAGGTGCTCAGTGCTTACATGTTTTTAATTGCTGACTCCTAGAAGGCTAAAATGTTCCTCAACAATCAGTTTTCACTTCAGCCACAGAAGCATTGGTCCAATAAGGTATTAACCAGGGGAAAAGAAGATAGTTCCATGACTGGGTTAATAGATCTAAAAAGTATAACAAGGATTAACTAGACTGAGGAGGATGGAACGTGATTCCAAAAGAAGTAATCCAGGTAGTGGTGCTATTTCCAGTTTACTTCTAGATATCTGCTGTCATGGAAACATTATCAATCACAGGCGATCTGAAGGCTCTACTGGTTTCTTAGTGGCTGTGTATTTTTTCCCCTTAGTTCTACTCTAAATGACATGATCCCAAAAGATGTACAAAAGTCTCTAAAAAAGCAGCATGCTCAGGTAAATTGTCATTACAATAAGAAAGTATTTTAAATTTTTGTTATCTTAAGGAATATATTCTATAATTTATAACAACGGGTGGCACTCTTTTTAAATAAAAAAATGTTTTCAAACAAGCAGTTATGCTATAAGCAAAAATGAAACTTTTTCACCAAACTATTATATTTAGAAAATACTTGCCTTTGTATATATGGCCTATTGTGTGCTGTGTACTCTTAGCTTTCTGCCTACTACCTTTGAAAAATATTGCCTATGATATCATTTTATTCTTTCAAAAGCAACTGAGGGATTTTCGAGCACTCACTGCAAAAGTAAACAACAATAAAATCTTTCTATTGCTATTACACTTTAAAATCTCAAGGATTTTAACTGAAAATTTTATAAGTGAGTTACTCAGGTATCAGATATGAGGTATTATAAATTTTGATTAGAAAAATTACTTATCTCTAACCATAGTTGTCTATAAGCAAAAGGTCAGAGAAAGGGTACAACGTATTTATGTGGTGTCCCAGATAATTTGCATTGGAGGAATTAAGAGAAATAATCTCTGGTCTCTTCATATACAAGTTCCCTTGAGAACTACAATTAGAGAGATGAATACCCTCTTCCCTCCAAAGTATCACCAAATGTGTACGTAACCAACTGGGGGATGGCAATCTAGGCCATGGAGAGCAGATTTCAAGGGTTGATTCAAGGGTAATTCAGAGACCAAAGAACGAAGGGAAAAGAACCAAAAGCCACACTGCAATAGGAGAGAGAAAACAGGCCCCAGTGGTGCCTGGAAACACAAAGACCAAAGCTCATCCAAGAAGGTGCAGAGGGTATAGTGATATTTATTGTATGACTACTATGTACCAGTTTCTTTATATACTTACAACAATTCTGCAAGGAAGATTTTATTATTCCTACAGTGTAGTTGGAGAAACTGAGGCTCAGAGAGATGCAATGATTTGCCCAAGGTCATCAAGATAGAAAGGGGTAGAGCCAGGATTAGAAATAGGGCCTGTTTGTATCTGAGTTGATCACACTATTTTCACTATATCATAGGACCTCTTAAAACAAAAACCCAAAAAACAAATAAACAAACAAAAAACCTAGGGGCCCTAAGTGCTGAGTCACACGTTGCTCATGTTGATGCCAAAATTTATAATTCTACTCCTTTGTGCATGCCTCAGTTATGCAGATCTGTTGGAGCATTCAGGTATCTGAGAATTGTGTGTGGGAAGCAGTACTGCATCTCCAACCTGAAGACCTTTAGGGCTCCAGTGTAGAGAGTCAAAGGAAAAGGGAGGAAATCCCAGTAACTGAGTCCCACGTTGTTAATTGTTAATGACACTCTGCTTCTTGTTGAACAGAATGTAGAGGGAATTGAATCATTGGGTGGTTTCTACAAATCTGTGATTTCTAGGTCTCCTACTTCAGCAATAAGGTTATTTACGTGGTAGCACCATGATGAGGTTCTCTGTACATGTTGCAATGCTGGTCGGACAGTGTATAAAAGGACTGTTCAACTCTAGAGTGGTATGTCTAGATATCCAAAATATTTAGTGATCACTCTGTGTGATGCTAGAAGCCATATTTCTTAGAAATAACTTATTTTGTATGATCCTTGAGTCAGGAATGTGTACCTGGGGCCATTAGGTGACTTGGGCAATAACCATGCTTTGGCCTATTTGAATATGACAAGAATGCCACAGATCCAACATGGTTTACTTTAGTGGCTTTAGTAACTGTTGGTGCATGCTCTTGAGATGTGGTGACGATGGTCTCCTCTTGATCATTAATGCATTCTTGACCGATTCTCCCATTAAGCAATGACACACACATCTGCAAAATGATAACCAGGGCTAGGGGTATTATCTGCTTATGGGAGAGTCTTTGCCTATCCATACCGAGGTTTTCTAAAGTGTATTCCTGAGAACAGTGGTTTTGTAGGATGTTAACAGGTGTTATGTGAAAAAAGGGGCACTATGGTTGAATTAACTTTGGGATTCCTGAGTTACAAAGCTCCTCAGGTTACTTTATTGCAGGACTCACCAGGGCCTGCGATATGCTAATATGCATTGTAAATCTTCCTGAGCAGGACCATAATATGTAGTCTTCCTTCACTTATTTGAACATAGAAATCATTTTGTCATGAAGCATGTCATGAAACTAGCTTTCTCAGAACCCATACCAGAAAACACTGGCCCATACCAAGGCAACTGGCTTTTGGTATGAGGGCAGGCCCCTTATACAAGCCAGTTGCCTTGGTCTAGGCCAGTGTTTCTTCATGTACATGGTCTGTACAGGCAGTTTCCAAACAGAGGAAACTAGCCCCAGAAACCAATTCTAGATGGTTAGCAAAATTTGAAGCTAGAAATTTCTCTATACCTGGCTTACTATCTCTCTTTTAAAAATGTAAGCCCTCACCAATACAACACTCATGCTGCTACCAATTTTCTTCCAAAAAACGCAAATAAACAAAATGATACATGATCATCTCTGTCCCATGGTCATAGATCTTCAATTGCCTGAAGCCTAAACTTCTTAGCATAATAACCAAGTTCATTTTCAGTGTGGTTTCAGTTTGATTTTCCCATTTTCTCAGCTCTTGCCATACTCAACTACTTGCTGTTTTAAAAACCCTCAATGCATTTTCTTCATGTCTCTGTGCCTTTATTCAAACTGTGCCCTTTGCCTTGGATGTCTTTTCTCAGTGATTTCCTATTTATCCTTTAAGGCTAAAGTATATTCATTACCTCTGTCTGTCTCCCCTTGTTTAAGTTTCTGAGGGCAGGGATTATATCTTATTTAGCTCTGCTTTTCCCAAATACCTATCAGAGTGTCTAATACATAATTGGCACCCAATAAATATTTGCTAAATGGATAAATAGATGAGTAAATGGATAAAAAGATGAAAGCACTAGATTCTTGGCTGGCTGGAAGGATCGATGGATAGACAGGATAAATAAATGCTGTGAAGAACCATGCCACTAATAGTATTTCAAAACTGAAATCACTCTCTTGCATCCAGGACATGGGATCTGGAGGTAGCAGTACTGGGCTGCTCTTGAGCATGGAGAAGAATGAGACAGCTGGCATCAGGACTGGCTGAAAAACTGGAAGCTGTAAGGGTGTTCATAGTGTCCATGATGACATGAGACCATGGCTAGGGGCTCCTGGGTCATCTTCCCAGCTAGAGAATTCATAGAGGTTGTTAAAACCTGTACATCTGTTAAGTTTTGATTCTCAGATGTAGAGTTCTGTCTCCTAGTAGGAAAGAGACTTCTGAAATATGCTAGAGGAACCTATGAAGAAAATGCTGCACAATTTAGGGTCTCACATGCTTTAGGTCTCCTTATTCCTTCTCCTCTTCTGGGTTTTGGCTGCTACCTGAAATTTATGAAAGGCCTGTAACCTTCCATGGTCCAGGAGAAGAAGGAATCAAGAGGGGCCAGTGCCATTTACTAAAAGCTGAGAAATCAACAGTTGCAAAACACAAAGATAAATAACGTATGGGCCGAAACAGGAGGGAAAATGGGAAGCAGGGAGGGGTCAGGGAAGTAGATGGCAGGAAGTACAATTCCTTCTTTCTCATTACATCTTGGGAACTAGGAGTGTACCTTTAGAAAGTGCTGAGAAAAGTGATAGATGACTGTGCATTTATTATCATTATGAGCTGTGAAAAAGCCACAGCTAATTCACTGGAGGGAAGGTCCTTATCTGACACCTTATTAAGAGTTTTCTTAAATGAGAAGTAGTCAAGGGATTTAAATTATTGAAGCAATTAGGAAATGCAGCCAGAAATGAATCATGTATTAAAATACAAAGAAAGGCCTATCTTTGTCGTGGACGGGCAGCTGAAAGCCTGGAGACTGTCTTTAAGGAAACCATCCTGAGACTCCAACCAGCCCCAAGATCCTTTCAGAAACACCAAGAGCTCCTAGGAAGAGAAGTAAGGAACAGATAGGTAGGCCTGGAAGCAGAAAAGATGGGGCTATATGCACTAAGTATCTCTGAGTTGAAGAGATCCCATCACCAAACAGTGGATGGAACACTACAGAGAAAGCCAGATTAGAGATCCTGAGGCCTAAAGACAAAGCAGCCATCAGCTATGAAGTACCAATTTCTTTAAGATATAAAGAGAGCCCTTCTGCCCTCCACTGCCTCAATAATCTATCCACCCAGTCTACTTTTAGACACACAATATATCTTATGTTATCTTATGTATATATTGAGTGTCTTATGTAGGTGTAAATGGAAGTAGCTTTAATTACTATTACTCAAAGCACTCAAGTCTCCACTATCTATAGTTCTGGGAGCAGAGGACAGACAATCTAAGAAAGGGCTCAAAAACTTAAAATGTTTTGTGTGGGGCTTCATACATAGAATAACAAAATGTTAGGACCAGAAAGGTCCTTGGTGAAGCCCACTATTCCAGTTTAATGACGGAAAAACTGAGCCTCAAAGGGGAGAAGGGACTTGCCTATGGCCACATTCTTAGTCGTCATTTTGAAATATACTATATAATTTTAATTTGGGTGATAGGAATAAGAAAATGAAATTACATGAATTCTCCCTCAAGGTGATCAAAATGTCTGTGCTGAACCCAAATCTTATAAAAATGGAAGTCTATTGCTAAAGTATTCACAAGGGCCACTCCATATTAATGTCTTCTTTCTTTTTTCCATTGTTTGAGTAAAGGTGTGGTGTACACTGAATTCACAAGTAAACAATAAATTTGGAAGGGGCTTGCAGCAGAAAGGCTCATATGAAAAGTGGAGATAAGTTCAGCAAAATGGAAAGGTTTGTTCCTTAAGCAGTGGTTTAAGAAGGTAAAAACCTGAGTTTTTATGGACATGGTTTTTGAGCATAACATATGATTCCCTTAATTACTAAAATCAGGTTCTGAACAGGGCCCGGGTGGTACCAGAATGATTTCTGGTAATTCTCTGTCTGTTGAAGCCATTACATATTATGGGGCATGTTAAGTAACTCAGGGTAAAAGCCACTGGAAAGTGCTAACAGCCTTACCAGCTAAATTACGAGTGACCTCACTGTCATAATAAACCCCCACATTTGTCTAACACTTTATCATTTATCAAGGATGTTCACATTCATGATGTCATTTGATCCTCATTATAACTTAAAAACTGTACCATTCTCTCTAATAAATTAATTTACAAACTTACGTATGACTAGTCTATGGCATAGTGAAATTATCTGTTACACACAGGCTCCTTTTCAAAAGGTTCACTGTAATCATGTCACAGATTGCCTTATAATGGAGGATGTCAGCTGAGACATGCAACTAATGTGAAGATTTAGACCCAAATGTTATGAGGACCTTCGTTACCATTAAATTTTACCTGCATCAAAGTGGGCTTGCAATTCATATCAGCAGATGGCAAGCCAAGGGGTTCTCTACCTGGGGAACCCCCCATCGATTACACATAATTCACAGAAGGCTAAATAATTGAGAGTTGAGTGTATCAGGACCCTTGCCATGGGGTTGCAAAATTCCTGTGGAGAAAACTTTCTCTAGTTAATCCCTTTGCTCTTTTCCTGCATTCCTGTCTGCACATCCCCTTCTCAGTCCTGCTTCTTCCTCCCCACTACAGACCACAACTGTTGGATTTCTTTGGAGCACACCCAGCAAACAAATACGAGATTGGTTTTTCTCAGATACTGAGTCTCATTTGATGTGGCTGCCTGGAAGGCTACTCACAGAGAATCTGCCTGTGATGTCTGGGAGTACTAGACACTACTTGAGATGCTTCTTTTCAAACCGTCTCTGATCGAACCTGAGGCAATTCATTTGAGATACTTTAGTCTGTTTAAAGAGTATTACTGGCCTGGGAGGAGGGGAGGATATAGTTATCTACATGAAGACCCACACGTGGCTCTGCTCCAGGGTTAGAAAACAAGTTGGTGTCTATAAATATGCACACAGGCAGACAAGGTATTGAGCACCTCACAGAAAGCAGAGGTAGACAACTGCTCTAAATTAGCCTTGAGAGGAGAAGGGAGAGGACTGGATTCTAGGCATTTGGGTTTTCCAGGCTGATAATGAATAATCAGGTATGAGGCCACAGTTGCAGGCACTCAGAAATAGGCTTGCCTTTCTTCAAATTCCATTTCCAAATCAAAGTAGATTAATGAGCTTGCTTTTCTCATGAAAAATGCATCTTTTTGGAAGCATCAGGCAGCAGGGAAGACCCTGGCATTGAGCACATATAAACATGAAGAGATGAGGAATATGGAGAGGGAAAATATAAGTGTCAATCAACTGATGTCAACCCTTTCTGGAATGGTGACAAAGCTCATAGTAGACACAGACTCAGGGGACAGAGCTTTATGAGAGAAGGTTGCCCCTTAAAAGAGCTATCTTTCTTCTATCAAGCTATTGTGCTGCTGAAAAAATGCTTTTGGAAATTGTCAATAGATCTGTAAAGAAAAGGAAATGATTAAAATGCCTGCTCATCCCTGGTGAATGCAGGATAGGAAATTGGCTCTGTTTGGCAGACTAGTCACAAGCTCAAAAGAGAAGCAGCTTCTCATTCCAGGTGGCTGGCCCTACAACATAGGCAGCAGTTAGCTGAGGGATATTCCTAGGTGTTTAGGGCCAGCCTGTGCCTGGGTCATCCTGCACCTGCAACTGTTCTGGATTCTTTAGTTTCCTCATCCTAGCTACCATTGAATAACATTAGGTCAGTACCATTAAGTCCCCTGAGGAACTCCGCCCAGTCAGGCGCACTCACTCACCCTCCGTTTGCTTCACACCACCTCCTGCTTTAATGCATCTGGAGCATGGCTGGCTCCCTTGGAAGCATCAAAGAGGAAAATATGGTTTAAAGAGAGAACTGGAGATGAGGGAGGAAGGGGGAGTGAGAAGGAGGAGAAAGAGGAAAAAAAGTCTCTTACCTCCCAGAGTCATTCCTGCTTCATAGCATTTCCGGAGACGACAAGATGGACAATTTTTCCTTCGGAATTTATCAATGGTGCAATCATTTCTGCTGGCACACAGGTACTTCTGTTTCCCTGGAAGAACAAACACAAGAGTAGACACAGCTGTTAATGTGTTTCTAGAGTCTCTTTTTGTAAGTATTTTTAGGGCAGATATATCCTACCAGATGAGAGAAGTAGACAGAGAATGGCCCCAAATAATTTGATCACACAGAATCTAACTATGAAAACAGGCTGGTTTAATTTGGTGCTATGTTGTTTGATTTTCATAGATATTTTTGCAGGGATGAACATAAAGGTGCTATTGATACCTCCATTATTGGGACTATTCACTGGTTTTTGAAATAAGATGCTCTACTTTCAGTAAAACTCAGAGATACCCATGAGAAAATAATCAGTTGTGGAAATTGTCACTCCTTTAGCATGGTACAGCAGAAACTTGGGCTTGGTCAATGTTTCCTCTTACTGATACCTGCAATCATGCATGTGATCATATTAATACTTGAGCCAATGAGAGGCTTATTTTTCATAATACCAGTACAGGTAAAACTTCTATAAAAGAGAACACCATGGGATTTCTAACTATTTTTAAATTGCTAGTGATCATGCCCCCAATCTTGCAGGGTATAAAAATCAATCACAGATAAAGCCCACTGTTTGTGTAGTAACTCACAGCCAGTAGGAGGAGAGCAACAAAGATCACTGCCATGCATATGTGGAGTTGTCTCAGAAACACACATACACACATCTCAGACCCAGCGATCCTCAGGATCACAGCTGCTCAAAGAAAGATGTGAAGGTTCACTCAAAAACACATGTTTTGCTCAATACTTTGTTCTTTTGTTCCTAGCACAAGCCTGGAACACAGTAGGCCCTCAATAAATACGGACAGACTGAGCGACTGCACAAGTGGAGCAGAGAGATGCGTAGGCATGAAGAGTCTCCAGCAGGAATAGACAAAGATACATCCTGGCTGCTCTGAAACATGCACAACTTGTCATGCTCACGGCCCTGCTCCAACCTGAGCTTGTGCATCCCCTCACTCCACTCTTCTCTTCCTCCATACCCCAGGTATTTTTTTCTCACATTTACTTCTGTGCTTTGGTTTACTGGATAGACTAGGATTTTAGGGTAGCTTCTTTTGGCAGAGCAGAATGTTTGTGGTGGGAAAAGGAAGAAAAACTAAAGAGTGATTGCCATTTGATAGCAGGTGGGAAAAAAAACCAAAAACATAAATTTAGTTAATTCTCAGCTTTCTTCTCCTTTTACTAAACCTAAAATGTACAAATCAGGCACAGAAATACATCTATTATAGCAGGTTATTTTATGTAGTAGATTCAGTAGTACCCAGGTCAGCAAGGCACTGCTTTTACTTAAAGGGCTACTTGCAAGAGCATAGGATTAGTGTTATTGTAATAAAGGATTCTTTTTCCTTCTCTCTTTTTATAAAAATTTTCTTTCCTTGTTTATTCCCCTTTTTTTCTTTGTTCTTTCCTTCCTTTCTCCTTTTGTTAAAGGACTCCAAAATGCTAGGCTTGAAGTCACTGTTAAAAAAAATCACACCAGTACAACCCTTTCATTCCAAGGATAAGTTCCACGGAAGTGACTTCTGCGAAGGAAGAAAATTAGCACTTACTTGGCGCCAACCATGAACCAGGACTGTGTTAGGGGTTTTACATATGCTATTTAAATAAATCATCTCAGCAGTGCTTTGAGGTAGGTACTATCATCACCTTCATTTAACAGATGCAAAAATTAAGGCCTCTAGACCAGTGCTCTTTGTACCATAGTGCAGGATTTATTTGTATAAGTAGAACACATAATTTGCTAATAGCTTTTTTCTGCTGCAAACTGAGGACTGCAATGTGTGCACAGAAAGGATGGCTCCTAGAAGGCAGGCCCTGTATCCAATTTCAGTGGGTTCGGTTCCACTGCCACCTGTGTTCTAGAATTGGGATACCCCCATAGTATTGGCGCCGCTACTATACTCAAGGCTAGCTTGTCACACTGATCACTGAAATAAGTTCAAGTTAGAGGTACTTGATTTCTTTGAGAAATCTCGCCTTCCACAGAAAAATGCTAGTTCCTGGTGCCCAGTTTGCCAAAAGAGTGGTTTCCCAGCCAATGGAATAAGGCTCCCAGAGGAGTTCTAGATTCCACTTCTGAAAGAGAATCACCCTGTGGATGAGGGAGGTTACAGTGGGAAAAGCATGACATTGTTTTTTTCCAGTTTGGAACTCAGATAATTTCCTTAGCACAGAGTTCATACCTTTTCCTGGGGTCCTCTTGGTCTAAAAGAAAATGACCTAAAACACAGATGTTCTTTATGGATATGCCCAGGAATAAGTGCACAGCCCAATACAACCAGGGCCTTTACATAGTAACTTAACATTTACTGAGCATCTATTATATGCCAGGCACTGTACTAGGTATTGATGTTACAGAGGAAAATCTCTGCTGAACAAAAATATTCAAGTACCAGATAAGAGAAAGAGCACCGGGCTAGAAGTCACAGGATCTGGATTGTTGTTCAGCCTTATCACTAACTTTCTATATGACCTTGGACAAGTCCTTTTCTTGCTCTAGGCCCCATTGATAACAGGAAATGGGCTGGACTGGAAAAATCATTAAAATCTTTTTCAGCTCTAGGAATCTTAAAGGACATCTGGATTTCATCTGTAATGTATTTGTAGAATCTTTTATACAAAGGGCTTAAATACTACTGGTTAGCAAGAAATGCAAGAAACTATGCAAAATAATGATCTCTAGTCTTTTTATTTTGTCCTTTTAGGATAGCAACTTAATGTAGCATTGTTTCTTTTTTTAAATTTTTTTATTTCAGCATATTATGGGGGTACAGATGTTTAGGTTAGGTATATTGCCCTCCCCCCCACAGTCAGAGCTTCAAGTGTGTCCATCTGCCAGACGGTGTGCACTGCACTCATTATGTAAATTGTTTCTTATATCTAGAGGCATTTGGTCTCTTTGTTTTCTAATGCCCTCAAAAAATCAAGGTGCTTAATATATAGCCTTAGAGAGGCACTGATGTTGCCAGCCATATGCAACACAGGCATAAACAACATGCTTGTGCACATGTGTGTATTTCCTATGTGTGAATACACAGGTATGTATGTATATGTCACACATTGGGTTTCTGAATTAATCTGTGTATACATGCACATATGTGTGATCACATAAAGCATATAACATACCAAAACATACAAATACATACACATGAAATGTGGTTTCTTTTGAAGAAAAATTATGAATTTAATGTTTGAAATGACACTTATTAGTGACAGAAGTGGCTGAGGATTCCCAAGATAGATATGGAAGGAACCTTTTTCTGGAGGCCTTAAAAATAAGACCATGACTCACCTGTGCAGTTTGGATTAGGGACAGAGACAGGTGATGGAACAGACAACCTCTCAAGATTGCTTCCAACCCATTTTTCCTATTTGAACTATCATTTCTCCAAATGACATCGGAGCCAATGTACAATTGCTGGGATGATATTACTTCTTTCCTATTTTTCCAAATATGTCTGAAGTTAATCAGGATTCTTAACAATAACAACAATCCCTCCCATTTCATTAGTTCACAAAGCTTAATAATAATATTCTGTGCAAAGTAAGTTTAATAGGGATTATCATATGCCCTATTGTGTGATGAAGAAAATGAGGCTATGTTGAACAGAAGTGCTGAGAGTGGACATCCTTGCTTTCAGCTTTTCACTGTAGAGTGTGATATTAGCTGTGGGCTTGTCATATGGCCTTTATTGTATTAACATTCCTTCCATAATGTTGAATTTTGTCAACTGCTTTTTTTTTGCATCCATTGAGATGATCATATGGTCTTGGTCTTTCATTCTGTTAATATGGTGAATCACATTTACTGATTTATGTTGAACCATTCTTGCACCACAGGAATAATGCTAGTATTTAGTTGAGGATTTCTGCACCTATGTTCAGCAGGGATATTGACCTGCCTGGCATCACATCCTTGGTTTGCACCAAATCACAGCTCATAATGCTATGAATCCCACAGATTGCAACAAATTTTAAATTATTTGGTCGCACCATACCCATTCTTCCATAGAAGGCTTGAATCCCCTCTGTAAGCATTCCTGCAAAGTGGCTGCCCCACCCTTTCTTGAATGTGACCCATTCTATCTCTGGACTCTGTATTAAGATTCTTTTTTCCAGGAAACTCACTATATGTCTCTGTATAGCTCTAACTCATTGTGCCTAATTAGAAACATAGAATCTTTGGATTATAAAGTACCTTAAAAGCCTTCTAATAAAATTCCCCAATGTTATGCTTGACTCCTCACTTATGAAAATGGACACACAGTGTTGAAATGACATGCCTCAAATCACAGCAAGTTGGCGGTAATGCTAGCACAAAATCAGGAAACTGCATCTAAAGGAGAGTTGGTGTGGGTGGTTGCTGTCTGAAGACAAAGCATTCTGAGCATGGCAGGCATCTTTGCTCTTTGGCTAGGAAGTGTATGGCCCTGTGGGTGCTTTGCCTGTATGTGTGTAAGTGGGATCTGGACTTGCTCCAAGGGGGTTCTAGAAGGTTTTCTGTTCCCGTGTGGTAGCCTAGGTAACTGAATAATTAACACAGAGAATACAAACACCTATCCAGCGCCCTCCTCTCAAATACTACAAATATTATATCCAGCTGACACTGTTGACTTCCAACAGCAAAGTTATTTCCACAACCTATAATGAAGGTCTCACAAAAGGTCACTGTGAAATGACTGGCAAAATACAAAAATCCTCTCTCATGTTGAAGCAGGTTAAGACTACACTCTAGAGCTGCAAACAGAACACTCGTTTAAATGCTTAATAACTGCCTTATCAGAACAACCCCAAACCCTTGACTACTGTGAACGGTCACATAATGGGCTAGCATGAGGTCCTCTGAATGCCAGTTGGCTCTGAAATCCTTGACTGTTTCATGGTGTTCTGCATCTTTCTTCATGGTCCTGTTTCTCCATCATAAAACTTAAGTATGATTCACAGCTCCAGGAGGAATAGAAGCCATGAGACAGCCTTCAGATACTTTCTCCACAGGCTTCCTATTTCTGCTGTTTTCTGTCAGTCTCATTGGTGCTGCTACGCAGTATACATTGAGGTCAGTGTCTGATTAGTCTTCTTTCAATTTGTTCATTCTGAAAAATCCTGTTTGGAGTAGAAGAGATAAGGCAGGGGAGTTACCCAATATTAGTGGCATCACATCATGCAAATGATTAAAGGGTTGAGTCATCATCTTCATTGTTAACCTATAGAGAAGACTGAAGAATGTTGGGTTTCTCACACTTAATATACAGAGTGTTAATTCAGGACCTATGTGAACAAAACAAAAAACTTCATGGCAGTATTTAAGAGAGCATCTAAATTAAAGAGAATGATATCCCATGTTCTTGGCTGACAAGATGCAATATTACAATCATTTCTGTTCTCTCGTCATGAAATCTATAAATTGAAAACAACACAAACAAAATCTTGACAAAATAATCCCAAAGTTTATCTGAAAGAATAAAATGTGTGATAATGCCAAGATAGTTGTGAACAGCAAGAGTAATGAGACTTTCCCTGCCAGGCCTTTAAAGTATTACAAAGCCACAACAATTACAACAGTTTGATATTGGGTCTGGCTTAGGTTGATCAGTGTGAGAGCACAGAAAAGCCAAAACAGACAGAATATGTGCAATATGTCATGCCAATTCATGGAAGAAGGGATGAATTATTTGCTAAATGATGTCAGAACAACTGTTTAATCATTTAGAAAAGGGAATAAGATTAAATTATTAGTTAAAATCAAAATAAATTCCAGATAGATTAAAAATGTCAATAAAAAAACAAAAGGAAATCACTGAAGTAGTATTAGAAAATATAGGTGAAAATTAAAATTTTTTAAAGGTAGAAAAGGGGATTTTACAAGATGACAATGAAGAAAACATAAGTGAAAACAGAGTTGATAAATTTCACTAGAAAACATTTAAGATTTCTTATATATAAAATAAACATCCTGATAAAATTTAAAGACAAACCACAAACTAAGAAAAATTATTGGCATCAAACATATAAAACTAATGGTCACTATCTTTGATGTATAAAATGAACAGTGTAATAGAAAACTGGGCAACAGCAATGAAAAGAAGAAATACACCGGGGGACGGACATGCTTGAAGCTCTGACTTGGAGGGGAGGGGGGCAAGGGCAACATATGTAACCTAAACATCTGTACCCCCATAATATGCTGAATTAAAAAAAAAGAAGAAATACAAATGATGAACAAACATATGAAAACTGTTTAATTTCAATAGAAATCACACAAATACAAATTAAATATCATTTTCACAAGTCAGATTGGTGCAGATTAAATACTAAGTATTGGTGATGAGGTATTGCTGGTGGGAATATAAATTTTTAGAGAGCAGTTTTGTAATATTTTGAAAAAATTAAAAATATGTATAAACCTTTATTAGCAATTCCACTTCTAGGAATGTCTTATAAGAAAATACTCTGGTAAGTACAAAAAGAAGTTCATTGTACCATTATTTAAACAAGGAAAATTGGAAATATTTAAAAGTCTAATATTATGGGAATGATTAAATAAATTATTCCATATTCATGCAAGAAAACACTGCGCAGTTATTAATCATGATCTCAATGTCTTTTTTCTAACTTGTAAATATGTTCACCAAACACTGATTTGTTAAAACAACAATAAAAATGAAGTTACCAAGCAATGTATTTGGCTGGACCCCATTTTTAATACCTAAGGCTTTAGAGCTCATCTAATTAAGTTTTTAAAAAAACTATTTGACAAATAATAGTTGCATATATCTATGGCGCACATGTGATGTTTTGATATATTTATACATTGTGGAAAGACTAAATCAAACTAATTAATATAGCCATCATCTCACCTACTTATCATTTTTAACAAATATAAATTTTATTTTTTCTTCTATTCATTTTTATTTCTAGTGAGAATGTTTAAAGTCTACTCTTTCAGCAATTTTGAAATATACATTAGTTATTAATTATGGTCACCATGCTGTGCAATAGATCACCAAAATTTATTCCTCCAATATAACTTAACTTTGTATCCTTTGACCAATATCTCCCCTTTTCCCATCCACTCAACCTATCCCCCAGCCCCTGGTAACCATCATTCTACTCTCTGCTTCCATGTGTTTGACTTTTTTTTCAGCATTATTCACATTAGCCAAAATATGGAAGAAACCTAAGTATCCATCAACAGATTAATGGATAAAGAAAATGGGGTACAAATGCACAGCAGAATACTACACAGCCTTTAAAAAGAAGGAAATACTGTCCTTTGTGACAACATGGATGACCCTGGAGGATATTATGTGAAGTGAAATAAGCCAGGCACAGAAAGAAAAATACTGTATGACTTCACTTATATGTAGAATCTAAAAATGTCAAACAAATCAAGTTTTTTCTTTGACAGGGGACTCTTTTTAAAAATAAATCATTACAGGCTGTTCTCACTGGGGTTAGGTGATATCTCATTGTAGTTTTGATTTCCATTTCCCTAATGATCAGAGATGTTGAACACTTTTTTATACGTTTGCTGGCCATTATTCTGTCTTCTTTTGAAAAGTTTCTGTTCATGTCCTTTGCCCATTTATTGATGGGGTTGCTTGATTTTTTTCTTGTTGATTTTCTTAAGTGCTATACAGATTCTTTTTATCAGCCCTTTATGGGATGTGTAGAGAGCAAATATTTTCTCCCATTCTGTAGGTTGTCTCTTCACTCTTATGATAGTTGCCTTGGCTGTGCATAAGATTTTTAATTTGATCAGGTCCCACTTGTTTACTTTTGTTGCTGATGTGATTGCTTTGGTGGTCTTCTTCACAAAATCCGAAAACAACAAGTGCTGCCTTGGATGTGGAGAGATTGGAACACTCTTACACTGCTGGTGGGATTGCAAACTAGTACAACCCCTGTGGAAAGCAATTTGGAGATACCTCAAAGAGCTAAAAATAGAAATATCATTTGATCTAGCAGTCCCACTACTAGGCATCTATCCAAAGGAAAAAAAGACATTATATAATAAAGACATCTGCACTCGAATGTTTATAGCAGCACAATTCACAATTGCAAACATGTGGAAACAACGCAAGTACCCATCAATACATAAGTGGATTAATAAAATGTGGTATATATATACCATGGAGTACTACCCCACTACAAAAAACAATGGTGAACTAGCACCTCTTATATTATACTGGATAGGGATTGAGCCCATCCTTCAAAGTGAGCTATTACAAGGATGGAAAAACATGCACCACATGTACTCACCATCAAATTGGTGCTAACTGATCAACACTAAGATGTTTGCATGGTAGTAATACACATTGGGTGCTGGTCAGGTTGGGGGTGGGGCAGTAAACCCATAACTAATGGAAGTTGAACACACTGTATTGGGGAAGGACACACTTGTAGTAGGTGAGGCAAGTGCATTACATGTAACCAAAATGTTTGCACCCCCATAATATGCTGAAATAAAAAAATAAAAAAGAAACCATTACATATAAGCCTCATTGTGAAACAGGTAAAATTAAACTCATCTGTCTGAAGCTGGCATAGGAAACTTAGAACTCCTCCTGCCAGACCAGTCCTTTTCTCCTCTTCTCTGTAGGCTTAGCCTTGTTGTATGCCTTACAGAAATTCTGTACGACCCCTCCCCCAGGGCTTTGTGGAGAACTTTAAGACACCTATTGATTTATAAGTTCAACTGTCACACCTCCTATTTTATAGATTGAGAAACTGAGACTCAGAGACTGGAAGAAACTTGTTTAAGGTTACGACATGAGTGAATATCAAAACAGAGACAAGAATCCTGGTGTCCTCACTCCCAGTCCAGCATTCCAGTGCTATTCTCACATGAAATAATAGATGGGAAAATACCACATAAAGCATAAAGCATTATACAGATTGTATTTATTATTATTTAAGTAATAAACTCCTTGAATGTGAGAACAGGCAAAAACCTCTGCAGAAAAAATTCTCAACAAAATTTTAACAAACTGAATCCAACAGCACATCAAAAAAATAGTTCACCATGACCAGGTGGGCTTTATCCCAGGGATGTAATGTTGGTTCAACATACACAAATCTATAAATGTAATTCACCACATAAATAAAAGGAAGAACAAAGACCATGTGATTTTCTCAATAGATGCAGAAAAAGCATTTGATAAAATCCAGCACACTTGTATGATAAAAACCCTCAATAAAATAGGCATAGATGGGACATTCCTTAAAATTATTAAGGCCACATATGACAAACCCACAGCCAGTATCATATTGAATGGGGGAAAATTGAAAGCATTCCCACTTAGAACTGGAACCAGACAAGGTTGCCCACTATCTCCACTTTTATTCAACATAGCGCTGGAAGTCCTTGCCACAGCAATCAGACAAGAAAAGGGAATTAGCATGTCTGAATGGGGGCAGAAGAGGTAAAATACTCTCATTCTTTGCTGATGATATGATATTATACCTAGAAAATCCCAAGGATTCAGCCAAGAGGCTCCTGGAATTGATAAACGAATTCAGTAAAGTCTCAGGATACAAAATTAATGTACACAAATCAGTGGCATTCATATATGCCAATAACAGTCAAGCCAAAAATCAAATCAAAGATGCAACACCTTTCACGATAGCATCAAAGAAAATTAAATATTTAAGAATATATTCAATGAAGGAGGTGAGAGATATTTATAGGGAGAACTATGAAACACTGAGAAAAAAATTGTAGATGATGTGTACGGATGGAAATCCCTCCCATGCTCATGGATTGGTAGCATCAATATTGTTAAAATGTCCACTCTACCTAAAGTGATCTACAGAATTAATGTAATACCTATCAAAATTCCACCATCATTCTTTACAGATTTAGAAAAAATAATTCTGTGCTTCATATGGAACCAGAGAAGACATCGTATAGCCAAGGCAATCTTAAGCAAAAAGAAAAAACTGGGAGGCATCAGTCTGTCAGACTTCAATCTTTACTACAAGGCTATAGTAACCAAAACAGCATGGTACTGGCACAAGAACAGAGCTAAATACCTTTGGAATATGACGGAGATCCCAGATATAAAACCATCCTCATATTGTCATCTAATCTTCGACAAAGCAGACAAAAGAATACATTGGGGAAAAGAATCTCTATTCAATAAGTGGTACTGGGAAAACTGGATATCGGATATCCACATGCAGAAGACTGAAATTGGATCCCCACCTCTCACCTCTCACAAAAATCAACTCTCATTTGATAACACACTTAAACCCAAGGCATGAAATCTTAAGAATTCTGGAAGAAAATGCTGGGAAGACTGTTTTAGACATTGGCCTAGGTAAATAATTTATCAAGAAGACCCCCAAAGCAATTATAGCAGAAACAAAAATAAATAAATGGGATCTGATCAAATTAAAAAGCTTCTGCACAGGCAAGGAAACTGTCCTTAGAGTGAATAGACAACCTACAGAAGGAGAGAAAATATTTGCTCTCTACACATCTGATAAAGGGCTGATAAGAAGAATCTATATAGAACTTAAGAAAATCAACAGGAAAAAATCAAAAACCACATCAGTAAATGGGCAAAGGACATGGACAGAAACTTTTCAAAAGAAGACAGACTAAGGGCCAGCAAAATTATAAAAAAGTGCTCGACATTTCTGATCATTAGGGAAATGCAAATCAAAACTACAATGAGATATCACCTAACTCCAGTGATATTGGCCTTTATCAAAAAGTCCCAGAACAACAAATGCTGGAGTGGATGTGGAGAGATAGGAACTCATACATTGCCGGTGGGACTGCAAATTAACGCAACCTCTATAGAAAGTAATTTGGAGATATTTCAAAGAGCTAAAAATAGAAATGCTATTTGATCCATCAATCCCACTACTAGGCATCTATCCATAGGAAAAAAAGACATTCTATAAAAAACATATCTGCATTCAAATGTTTATAGCAGCACAATTCACAATTGTGAAGATGTGAAAACAACCCAAGTGCCCATCAATACATGAGCGGATTAATAAAATATGGTGTATGTATACCACGGAGTACTACTCAACTACAAAAAATGATGGTGATCTAGCACCTCTTATATTATCCTGGATAGAGTTTGAGCCCATCCTTTGAAGTGAGGTATCACAAGGCTGGAAAAACTTGCACCACATGTACTCACCATCAAATTGGTACTAACTGATCAACATTAAGGTGCTCACATGGTAGTAATACTCACTGGGTGCCAGTCAGGTGGGGGGTGGGGAGTGGAGGGTAGCGGGGTGGGGGTGTAAATCCACAGCTAATGGAGACAGGGCACACTGTATGGGGGAAGGACACGCTTGTTGCCCTGGCTTGGGCGAGGCAAATGCATTTCATGTAACCAAAATGTTTATACCCCCATAATATTCTGAATTAAACAAACAAACAAATAAAAACCTCTGCAGAGATTATCTAATCCAACAATCTTATTTTGTAGATGGGGAAGCTGACATCCAGAGAGCAAAATGTACCTGGCCAAGATAACACAATGATTCAATAACACTTATGGAACTAAAACTCAAGTCAATGCCACTATATTCTCTGTATTTGCTGAATATTTGCTTTATTACTTTGAAATCATTTTCATATTCATTATCTCATCGAGCCTTTGTTCAAAGTATAGAGGATACAGGCTATTACTTTTAATTAATGTATCAGGAAATCCCAGATATAGGCTGCTTATTGATTTGAAAGAGTATAGCCCAGTTTCAATCCAGGCTGCCAGATGTTTTCTACTTCACCACGATAACTGAGCAAATATTTATTTGCCTCTCTCCTGAATAATCTTCCTTGTATTAAAGATGTTCTAAATCTACCCATTGCCTCTTCAAAGTGACAAGAAGGAGTAACATTTGACTTGATGGGGAGAGCAATGAAGACAGGGGAACCTACTATGTCTTTCTTGGTACTCTTCAAGGTGGACTACAAAGATGTTACCCTATTTAATTCTTGCTTAAACTCTTATAGATAGCTACAATTTCTATTTTAGAGATGAAGAAAATAGGGATCAGAGATATTGAATCTATAGTCACCAGCTAGTAAGTGGCAGAATCAGGATTAGAAGTCAGGTCTGCATTATCTGTAATGTTAATGTTTGCCCTCATCAATGTGATGTGTTCTCCCAAATGGGCTCTAGCCCTATGCTTTAAAAGACAGAGACAGTGCGGTGCAGAATAGTAAGAAGAGCCCAGAGCAGGATGGTAGAAGACCTGAAGACCAGCCATGCTACCTGAATGAGACATTATGTGACCATATGTATACCTCTACTTCTCTTTTAACCTCGGTTCCACTGATCTATAACAAGAAAGGAATGTGGTATGTACCAAGGAAACATAGTCACCTAAGTAAGGTAAGTTCAAGAGTCTTCTATTCACACAGATTTTTTGCTGGGAGTCTCAGAGTATACCTGGGTGTGATTCAAGGAGACCTGAAGCCAGTCTGCATTCCTATCTTGTTTTTCCAGTCTCAACTCTCTTAACTCTAAGCGATTTTCCTGAAAAACAAAAACACTGCACTACAGAAAGAAGCAGCTACATGCTTCTCCCCTGAGTGACCTTTGCAGACAGAAATCACCCCAAGGCCTGTTTAGCATCATGTATCCTATGGCCATAACATTGTCTGGGGTTGAGGCAGACTAGAATATCTGGCCTAATCACTCAAGGGAGCTCTTCTATGAAAAGCTCTCTCAAGCATTGCTGAGTCCTAGTTTTTAATTTTTCTTTCTCTCAGAATACTGTTCTTGGGCCTGTGGAACAGGCTAGACAGCTCTAGGTATATAGTGTGTCCTGGCAAAAGGCAGATCTCCTGTGAGAAGGCCTTGCACAATGGCAGAGTCCCTGTGACTCCACAAATGTGACTATCCCCCTGTCTGTTCCACCCACCTAGAAACACAGGATGGATGGGTCCTTAGCTAGGTCCCTGGGCTGATGTTGTATAGGGAGGCTTTTTGGGAATGGTCATGAAGCTATCATTATCTTTGTTATTTTTTGACCATATGGTTAGCTCTAGTGAGAAAAACAGAACAGAACTCAAGCCCAAACTCCTTGGTTTTTAGTAACCTCTACAGTCTGGCCCAAGCTCCATACAATGGAAATTTAAATAGCACTGGACTGGCAGTCAGAAGAGCAGGTGTCAAATCCCAGCTCCACTGCTTTGCATTTAATTGGAAATGTGGGCCTTGCTTCCTCATCTAAAAATGGGGATAAAAATAATGGCATTGTCTACTTCATAGAATCATACAAAACAAACCAATACAGAATGCATGTGAAAGTGATCTAGAAAAGGAAATATATTAAAAGGGTTATGTGTAAAGTTACTTGGGTCTATGTTGTCTTCTATTTCTCTCCCTCAGTGACCTCTACTAAACATGTTGCTCTCCTCATTTGTTTCTGCCCTGGCTACAAACATTCTGTTGTGTGTCCCCTGCCCCCAACACACACACATATACACTTCTTTGCTAAAGGCAACATTGAAGTGTGTAGCTCCAGACCACCTTCCCTAGCAACTGCAGTTCACGCAGGCCTCCTTCTTCAAGAGGAGAGGAAATGGAAGAAGGTGAGGCTAATAAGTTATATGGTGGCTAGGCCATGAATAGCCTTGAATGTCATGCTTCAGAGTTTAAACCTGAACATAATGAAGTATTTGAATCTGTCACTGAGTTCAACCATACATGATGCTTCATAACTATGCTCTGATGGTTAAAGAATAATCTTTGAGTATGTATACTTACTATGCTCCAGGCACTATTCTGGGCAACTGAGGAAACAACTATGAATATTACAGTCAAAGGCCTTCCCCTCAAGTTAGGTGACCTTTTGGGGGAAGTAGATAAACAATAAAGGAATGATAAATATCTACCCAAAGGAAAAGAAGTCATCTTATCAAAAGTACACCTGTACTTGAATGTTTATTGCAGCACAATTCACAATCACAAAGGTGCAGAATCAACGTAAGTGCCCATGAATTCAGGAGTAGACTAAGAAAATGTGGTGTGTGCATACACACACACACACCACAAGGAGTACTACTCATCCATAAAAAGGAATGAAATAATGTCTTTTGCAGCAACTTGGGTGGAACTGGAGACCATTATCCTAGGTGAAATATCTCAGGAATGGAAAAACAAACACCACATGTACTCTCTAATAATTGGGAGCTAATCGATGAACAAATATGGGCACAAAGAGATGTAAAGGTCATTGGAAATCAAGAAGGAAAGGAGGAAGGGAGGGGTAAAAACATACCTATTGGTGCAGTTCTACTCAGCCACAAAAAACAATGGTGATCTAGCATCTCTTGTGTTATCCTGGATAGAGCTGGAACGCATTGTACTAAGTGAAGTATCCCAAGAATGGAAAAACAAGCACCACATGTACTCACCATCAAATTGGTTTCAGTGATCAACACCTAAGTGCACATATAGGAATAACATTTATCAGGTGTCGGGCAGATGGGAGTGGGGAGGAGGGGTGGGTATATTCACACCTAATGGGTGTGGTGTGCACCATCTGGGGGATGGACATGGTTGAAGCTCTGACTTGGGTGGGGCAAAGGCAATATATGTAACCTAAACATTTGTACCCCCATAATATGCTGAAATAAAAAAAAAAACTAAAAAAAAAAAACAAAAAATAAGTTGATACACTGAAAAATAAAAGTACCTATTGGGTACAGTGGACACTATTTAGGTGATGGGCATGCTAAGAGCCTCAACTTAAGCATCATAAAAGGTATCAGTGTAACAAAAACATCTGTATTCCCTTAATATGTTGAAATTTACAAAATTAGATATTTTTAGATGGTGATATATACAATGAAGGAAATAAAACAGGGTGATGTGATAGAATGGAGGGAGGCTAATTTAGGTAGTGTGTTCGGGGAAAAGACTCTTTGAGGATGCGGCATTTGAGGTGAGACCTGAATAATAGGAGGGGCCAGACATGCAAAGAGGCAGGGGAGGAGCATTCTCAACAGAAGGAACAGCAGATGAAGAGGCTAAAGGTCATGAATGAATTTGGTGTGTTCTTGGAATACCAAGGTGGCCAGTGTGCCTGGCACATGATGAAGGAGGGGAAGTGGTAGAAAAAGCTGATCAGATGGCAGGACCGGGTTGAGCAGGGCAGTAATTTTCAACCTTGGTTGTAAATGAGAATCACCAGGGGACTATTTACAAAATATTGAAGCCTAGTCTCACTCCCAGTGGTTCTTATTTAATTGATCTTCATTGGAGGTAAGATGTGGACTTTGTGATATTTTAAAAGCTCCCCCATTGCTTCTAATGTATAGCTAGGGGAGAGGACTGCTGGTGCTGGACCTTGCAGATGAGTTGATTGCTTATGGAGTTTGTAGCTGGCCCCAGAGTAACAACAGGATGAATATTTGACATTGGAATAGCAGCTCTGGAGACTAGTGAGGTTCAGGCCATTTAGGTGAGGACTGTAGGGAACACCAAATAGATGATGTTCTTCAGATGGGATCTGGATAGACCATATGGGAGAAGTACAAGCTTCTGTACTTCTTGGTACAGAAGTACCAAGGAAAACACTATGAGGAATAGCCCAGCTCACCTCTGCCAAGCTCATCTGACATTTGGCCGGGCCCAAGTGCTGTGTTCTGAAGCTGCCTTCCCTTAGGTACTGTCCAGTGTTGTGCTGGAGCTGGCTTGCACTACCCACAAAAACCAATTCTGAACATCTTTTTCCAATTTCATATTCAGCGTTATCATACTGGTAGCTTAAAATTGGCCGCAATAGAAATATTTACATCATGGAGAGCAGTAAACATTACAAATCAGTCCCCACCACCCTTCCCGCAGAAAGTCGGTTTATCAGCGTGCCACTGGCTCTGCGCTTGTGGTAGCTTTTACTCCCTTCTAGCTGGATCTGACCGCTTTGTTCCTTTCTCCCTACACTTTCATCCAGGTGCACCTTTGGGGTTTGATAATATGATTGGAATCACAACCTGTATAGACTCAATTGCATTTTAGAAACATATTACCATCTTCACATGCTTTGCCCAATAGATGTGTTCCTGAACAGTAGTGTACAAATCACATTTCTTTAAACTGAATTCTCATTTAATTGTACAGTAGGGATTGATCATTTAAAGAATCTCTGTGTTGAACACTTATGCAAAGCCAAGAAAATATCCTTTTGTAAAATGAACAGTAACTATTTTATGTATCAATTTTGTCACATCCAAATTTTGCATGATAATCTTACAACCTTTGTGTAGAATAACTGGGCAAAAGCTTTCAAAATTAAAAAAATATATATATGTTTAGACCCAGCACATGTTTGCATATGTGTGACATGACATAATACAAGGATGTTCACTGAAACATTGTTTATAATAGCAGAAGACTGGAAACAATACAAATGCCCATCAATAGAGGATTAATCTAATGAATTATGATGCAGCCATACAATGCAGCCATTAAAAAAGTGAAGTATTCTAGCCTGGGCAAGAAAGCAAGACTCTGTCTCAAAAAAGAGGTAGTTTTATATATTGACATGGAACAATCTCTAAGATATACTATAAATTAAAAAAAATACAGAACAACACAAAACACTAAATGTGTGGGGAAAATTGACATATTTTTGTATATGTTTATAAATGCATAATGTCTACAAGGTACATAAAAACTAATAAATTATGGTTGTCTGTGAGAAAGGGGACTGCATATTTGAGGGATGGTCAGAAATTAGTTTTTGTTTTTAACCTTTTGTAATTTCAAAAATTTTTACCATGTACATGTATTGCCTACTCTAAATATATATTTAAATAGTTCTAGCTCTGTTATAAATGTCTCTGTAACCTTGAGATAAATCCCCTTTCTGGGCTTTAGTATCCCCATCTACACAGCAAGGGGGTTAGACTCTATAATACCAAGAAGAGCTGTTCCCATCACATCCTAGTTCCCAATTTATAGAGTTACTGTTTACAACAAATATGTTGCCTGTTCACCACACTATGTAAATAGGGAAGCTTCTCTTCTAACAGGGTCAGAAAGGTTGTCTCTGTTATTGCCAAAAAGTATCAATTAGTCAGTTAACAAATGCCTGCTGAAAGCTCAATGGTCCAGCCCTGTGCCAAAGTCTGCAGGGGCGAAAAAAATCATAGCTCTTCCCTTTTGGAAGCTTGCAATCCAGTGGGAGATAACATAAATACATAGAAAGCTGTAGTAATGCAAATGAGTATATGAGAGTTCTAGAATGAGGCAAGGAGATCTAGGTCAGGGCTTGACTCCACTGGCTTATTGTGAGGCCTTGAGAAATTTGCTGCTTTCCTTTGAGCCTCAATTTCTTCATATACAAAATGATGCAGGGTGAGATGAGATGAATTTAACAATCTCTCAATAAATTAATGTTCAACACAGAGATTAAGAAACTATCAGCATAGATGGTAAAGCTTCTGTTAGGTGTCCTTAGCTATTTATTAATTGGCAAAGCAATATGATGTGGCAGGATCACCAACTTAAGAGTTAGAGAGATTGGGTTATGAATCCCAGCAATGTCACTAACTAAGTGTGACAAATAGCGTAACTTTGGGCAAATGGCATAACCTCTCTGATTCTCTCTCCTCCTTTGTAAAATGGGGATCATAATATCCACCTTTGCAGGGCTATGACAATTAAAAACAACATATTTGAGGCATCTGGTAAATTTCAGGTACTTGGTAAACAGGAGCTAATAGAATGATGTGCATTCTCCTGGAATCACATAAAACTCAAGAAGTCCTGATCAAGGCTGAAGTGCCTGCTGAAATCTTTACTGTATAGCACTCAACGACTGTACTTAATGTCACTTTTTTATCAAGTGCTTCATAATAAAAAGCTTTAATCAAATTATTTATATATTTCTTCCTATATAGTTCTAAAGTAAGTCATCTAAGATCAAATTTGAAAACTGAAATTTAATCTGCAGCTCCAAACACATCTACATTGTGCTCTGCTTCTGGGTACTGTTCTGATTTGATTTCCTGAAAATTCAAAAGCTACTTATCAAGATGATTATAGTGTGCACCTTACCAAAACACTTATATGCTACTTGACAAAATTAGAGAGAGAGAGAAAGAGAGACAGAGAGAACAAGGAAGAGGAGGAGGAGAAGAAGAACAAGAAGAGGAGGAGGAGGAGGAAGAGGATGAGGAGGAGATAGGAAGGGAAAGGGAAGAGGGAAAAGGATGAGGAGGCAGAGGAAGAAGAGAAGAGAAGAAAAGAGAAGAGAAGAGAATTTAGAAAGAAAAACCCAAGCCTGGGCCCCATTAAGGAAACACTGAGTTGTGTGACAGCTTCAAGAAAAGCTGGAGAAGACAGTGACAGGACAGGCAATGCTGAGCCCAGTGTCTATCCACCCATTGACTGGGGGAGGTGGATATGAGCCTGCATTCCAATTATTTCATAGTCGCCTTCCCCAAGTCTCTCCCAAAGACTGTTTTGAGTGATTTCCCCTTAGGGAATCACACTGTGATGGACCCAGAGAACTACGAGACCAAAATTCCTGTCTGATTCTAGAAGAACCCCATGAAGGTGCTCAAAGATTGAGATAGGACATTCATAGAGGAGTCAGTGGAAACTATAGAAAGACAGAGGAGCCAGTATAGCATAGTCAGGAAGAAATGGGGTATTACAGTTTGACAGATTTGTATTCAAATCTTTGCTCTGCCTCTTACTAGCTGTAACTTGGAGCAAGTTACTCAATTTCTCTTGACCTTAGTTTGGCCTGTTGTAAAATAAAGATAATAATATATATATCTGTCATAATATTTAAATGAAATATGTATGGAAAGCAATTAACACAATGTCTGGCACACGCGGGCCTTCACTAAACATTGAGAGAAAAAAAGAAACAGAGGAGTAGATGAATGAGTTTTTAAAGACAGGATGTAGATGATATATAAAGAACTGGGCAAAAGAGGATAGCAGCTGTTATAAAATGTCATCTGAAAACAAAATAATAGAATGATAATAATCTGTACAGTAACAGAAATGCTAACAGCTAGCAAATACTAAACTCTTAAGATGAAAGAAGAGTTAGGAGAAGTTGTATTTCACAAGAGTGATCTTGATGGAAACACAGAGTTTTACTAAGAGAACAAAGTATTGATAGGGCATTCCAGGCAGAGGGATGATATATTTAAAAAGGTACAGAGGTTGGAAAGAGTCAAGATTGGCATGACACAGGTTGTGAAAGTGATTCGTTGTTCATCAAAACCTCCTAAATAGTCAAGCAGCCTTGATGAAACACACTGACTCTAACCATCTTTCTTTTTCTTTTCTACTAAAAAAAAAAAGTTTTTCTTTTTACAACTACCTTAAGACAGCCGAACAGGTTTGACTGTTCCCTTCCCTAACCCTGTTTTGGCCTGCCCTTTGGTGATTACTACCTGTTAGACCAGTTGCAGGAACTGACCAATAGGCGTGACAAGGGAAATGCCATCTGGAAACTAGTCGGGCATTGTTGGTATGCTGAGTGCTTTAGTTAAAGCACTCTTAGGCTTTTCTTTCCAACTGTAAGAGCCGCAGGAGGCAGCGAGACTGCACCTGTGGAGAAAGGTCCACCCTATACCATCCATTTGCCATAAAGATAATGTATGTGCCTGCCATGCACTTGAGTTCCCGAAAAGAATTCTCACCAAAAATGTTGATTATCAATTGACTTATGAACAAAAATAATGATCACTGACAAAATAAGAAACCTCTCATGGATAGCAGATTAAAATTCATCTATAATGTAGAGGGAATAAACGACTCCTTTTCATATGTGATTTAGAAGGTCAGAAGAACTGAAATGTACATGTTGCTAGGTTTTCCTTGGTAAAAAAAAAAAAGCAAAAACACCCAAAAAAACCCCACCCTGGCCAACGTGAGGAACATCAGCTGACAAATAGGTCTGCCTTCATCTGTTATTTTTTCACTGTCCCAAGGGTCCCTAGGTATTCAAGAGAACATTTTCAGCAGAGAAGGGCACCAGAGATTTTCTTGGAAAACTGAAGAGTCATCCTTGGCTCCAAAAAAAGTAAGATATCAATAATTTTTAAGAATCCAGAGCAAAAATACATGCAAAGTTCCAGTTTGAAAAAGGCCCCTCTCAAATATCAGGGATGTAAGATTATGTTCAACTACTGACAGCAATATTGGTGTTATTCAGTCTTAGCCACCCTGACATTGAGTGTGCCCCTTCTCTGTTTCCTAAACATGTACCTGTAAGAAACAGTTCATATATATTCCCTTCCCAAATCATAAACATTTATATCACTTGCATTTGGGGATAGCTTTACAACTTATAGTGTTCCGTGAGTTATCTTCTTTGAACCCTCCACTAATCTATGGACCACTAGAGGTAGTTACTATTATCATTTTACCTATGATAAAACTAAGGCTCAGGATAGTTAACAGAGTTGCCTAAGCTACACAGTTAAATAAGAGATGAAGTTATTACCACATCCAGGTATTTTGACTCTTATTCTTATCATTTTTTTCATAACTTCTGAAATATCAATAAAAAATGTTAAATTACTGTCACTGTTGAGCTCTGGAAGGCATGAAAACCACTTTACCCATTTCATTAAGAGATACATAAAATTATTAAAACCTAGATGTTCTGGAGATCAGTTATCTGGCAAAGTTCATGTATGTGGAACATTTCGTTTACCTGACAATACTGGATAAATAAAGGGTTGGAAATGGGCATAATATTCATTATGTCATTCAATGAAAAATTACTCAACACCTACTAAGTGCCAGAATCTATGCTAGACACTGCTTTCCATGCCTATAAAACAGATGAGATATTAAGTAAAATATAGGTAGAATTAAGAAACTCATTCTTTCATGAATTCATTCATTCATTCAGTAAATTCCTATTAAATATCTACTGTATGCCAGGCAGTGTTCTAGGTGCCTAGTGGGATATCTTAGTGAGCAAATAATCAAAAATCCCTATTTTGAAGAATATCTATTTTAATGTATGGAGGTGGAGGAGGGGAAGAAGCAGGCAATAAGCAATACACCTAATAAATTAGTAAATTAAATAGTATGAGAGAAAGCAACAAATGCTATGGACAAAAAATTGGCGAAAAGGATAGGGAGTGTGGAGGAGATCAATTTTAAATTGAGTGGCAAGGGCAGGCTTCACTGAAGTGACATTTGGGCAAAAACTTGAAGGAAGTGAGGGAGTGAGTCACACAGATATCTTAGGGAAGAACATTTCAGGCAGAGGGAACAGCCGATATAAAGGCCCTGATGTGGGGGTGTGCCTACCGTGTTCAAGGACTGGCAAAGAGACGCGTGCAGCTGCAGCAGGGGGGAAAGTGGTAGAAGATGAGGTCTGAGGGGCAACAGCAGCACAGACCATTTCTGACCTCATGATAGTCCATTAATTTATAGATCAAAGACTTTAATTCTGTCTTCCCATTTGTCCTGGACACACACTAGTCCATCTTTTTTTCTGGAAAGTTTAGATATTCAGCTTTTTAAAGGTTGGGAATTGTGCAATCAGAAAAATTGTGGACTGAATTGATGTCAGCAAAAATTCTCTTCTCCATAAAAGCAATGAGAAAATTGGCAAAAAAAAAAATGTCAGAATCAACATTTTCAGAATTCTAGAAGTTAACCAAAGGCTTTCAGCAACTCAATGAGCGTTTATTAAAGAAACATAGCCAAATCTGGATAAGAACAGCAAACTCTGTGGCATTTTAACTGGCCCTGTTGCCCATATCCTCTCCCCAGCTCCAAAGTAGCCATGAAAACCAACAGCTTGAAGGTGAAATGGGTGGGGGCAGAATGGGGTTGGACTCCTTTAAAACCTCTTTTTCATTATTTGACCTATCTATTGGTTCCCTGGAAGACTCCATTCTGAAGGCTGTGTTTATTTAACCTGACTTGGAGCTTGCTCAGTATAAACAGCTTTTTTCCTGTTTGTAGAAAATAATCGGAGGCAAATGTTGAACATCTAGACTGGCTGAGTTGGTGCATAGCAACTGAGGCAAACGATAGCTAATGAAAAGACTCAAAAGGAGAAGACAGAAAATGATATCCATAGAGGGATTCAGAAAGCTCTGACATATTCCTAGGATCTGGAATTCGTTTTACAAAGTCACTAAACAAGAAAACAACAACACATAGTAGCAACAGCAAACCATGAGTACTTCAACAAACCAGGAGTAGGAGAAACTTCTCCAGCTGGGTCATGAGCATCTATGAAAAACCCACAGCTAATTGCATACTTAATGGTGAAAGACTGAAAGTTTTCCCCTAAGAACAGGAATAATGCAAGATATCCGTTCTCACCATTTCTATTCAACATTGTACTGGAGGTTCTAGCCAGGGTGGTTAGGCAAGAAAAAGAAATAAAAGTCATCAGACTGGAAAAGAAGAAGTCAAACTATCTCTACATGCAGATGATATTATCTTGTATAAAGAAAATTCCAAAAAGCACACAAAATAACTATTAGAGTTAATAAATGAGTACAGTAAGGTTATAGTATACTAGATCAATATACAAATATCACGTGTGTTTCTATAGACTAGCAGTTAATAATCCAAAATCAAATTAAGAAAGCATTCTACTAAGTGAGGTATCCCAAGAATGGAAAACTAAGCACCACATGTACTCACCATCAAATTGGTATTAACTGATCAACACATAAGTGCACATATAAGAATAACATCTATTGGAT
>CAUYSK010101541.1:0-10625 GCA_963575035.1 Avahi laniger
CCATTTTTTACCTTACCCCAAAATAGAAGAATCCAGGAATTACAGGAGAGTAGACCGAAAGAGAAGGCCTTGTTGATTTTAAGTAAGGGATGGTTCACCAAAATTCTGTTCATTCCTATTGCTCAGGAACGGCTCTATTTAGATACCAATGACAGTAAAGTCCAACCCATCATATATAATAGTTTGTACTCTTTTGGTACTCAAAATCCTAGACACTGCATTTTATCGAGAGGGGTCATAGCAGACTACCTTTCCCACCACTTGCTGTTAGTGTCTAGTGGAAACTAGAGTCGTGATATCGATACTCAATTTCTTTTGTCATACTCATAGTTCATTTTTTACATTAACGAAATTCAAGTCATAACGCCCTACCCTTCCCTCACAGTTTTCCCAATTTACAATGAACAAGTTCTGACACCTAAACTACAACAAATAACTAATTTCCACTGTTCTGGACACCTTAAATTTCTTATTTCACACATTATGAGGAGAAGCATACTGAGAAAGTTATATATTTGCTGCCAAGATATAAGAAAACACAATCGTAAGGGGAAAGTTAAACCTTATTTATTTTTAAAAACCAAACCACTAGAGTCTGCAGGCATTGTCGAGGAGTGGTAGTGATTTTCAGCTTCTGAAGTTGGTCATCAGCATGTCCTTTCCTAAAGCGTCCCTGAAATGATTCAACCACCCTTCTGGTTGTGCACCATCTACAGGTGGTTATGATGTTAAAACGTCAGATGTATTGAAAGGACCAGTTCCTTTCAGACATCACAAAGGTTTAAAAAACAGAAAGAATCTCAACAAAATCCTAATCTTGACAAAGATGCTACCTTGCCTGCTTTAGCTAGGCAAGTCAAGACTTTGGAATTAAAGGCTGTTAAATGGAAGGAATCTCAAAAGAATGATAAAGATTGGAAGATATTAGAAAAAGAGATTCGTGTTCTTGTGCAGGAACATGCTGATCAGGACAAGAGGATCCATGACCTGGAAACTGAGTTGGAAGATGGAAGCAAAGATAAATGCTGCAGTCAGGGAAAAAACATCACTCTGCAAATAATGGTTCACTGGAAAAACAGCTTATTGAATTGATGAGGATTAATGAACTACTAAAATCTAAGTTTTTTGAAAATGGTAACCAGAAGAATTTGAGAATTCTAAGCCTGGAGTTGATGAAACTTAGAAACAAAAGAGAAACAAAGATGAGGAGTATCATAGATAAACAGGAAGGCATGGAGATGAAGCCCGCAGGTCACCCAGAAAAATCTCCAAGAGTCTCAAGGGCAAATAGCCCAACTTGAGAGGAGAAAGACAAGATTGATGAAAAATCTGAAACAGGAAAACTCTTAGAACACATTGAAGAAATCAGTTGTGCATTAGATCAAGTAGAAAAATACAAGCCAGATATTGCCCAGTTAGAAGAAAATCTGAAAGAATCATGAAATTTGAAGCCTTCAGCAGTCTCTTGAGGAAAATATTAGGTTGTCTAAACAAGCAGAAGACCTGAATGCTAAATGTCAGCTGCTTGAAAAAGATCTTGTAAACAGGAATAGAGAATGGGATGAAAATCTAAGTGCTGAGATGCAAAACTTAGAGGTTTATTCTTTTTTTTTTTTTTTGAGACAGAGTCTCACTCTTTTGCCTGGGCTAGAGTGCCTTGGCATCATCCTAGCTCATAGCAACCTCAAACTCCTGGGCTCAAGCGATCCTCGGCCTCCCAAGTAGCTGGGACTGCAGGCACGCACCACCATACCCAGCTAATTTTTTCTATTTTTAGTTGTTTGGCCAGTTTCTTTCCATTTTTAGTAGAGACGAGGTCTCAACTCTTGCTCAGGCTGGTCTCGAACTCCTGAGCTCAAACGATCCGCCTGCCTCGGCCTCCCAGAGTGCTAGGATTACAGGTGTAGCGGTTTATTCTTGAAAAACAAGAACATGCAAAGCTTCAGCAAAAAGAGTTACAAATTGATTCACATCTGCAACAAGAGAAAGAATTATCTTCTAGTCTTCAGTAGAAGGTATGTTCTTTTCAAGAGGAAATGATTAAAGAGAGGAATGTCTTTGAGGAAGAATTAAAGCAAACACTGGATGAGCTCAATAAATTACACCAAAAGAAGAAACAAGCTGAAAGGTGAGTCAAGCAATTGGAAGAAGAAACAAAATTTATAACTGAAGAACTCAAACTCCTAGAAGAAAAGCTGAAAGGGAAAGAAAGTGAACTGGAGAAAAGTAATGCCGCTAACACTCAGGCCACCCTGCTTTGGAGGAAGTGTTAATAGTACAGTGCAAAACCTTGGGGATGCTACTGCTCAGTCTGAAAGCTATAAAGCATTAACAGCTAGTGAGATAGAAGATCTTAAGCTGGAGAATTCATCACTACTGAAAAAAGTGGCTGAGGCTGAGAAAAGTGCAGAGGATGTTCTGATGTTGAACAAATTAAGAATATGCACGGATGCTTCGAGATCTGCAGACCAAGTGGACACTTAAAGAAGAAGAAATTAAAGAAATCACAGTTTCTTCTCTTAAAAAATAACTGATTTGCAGAAAAAATTTAAGAAACAAGAGGAGGACTTTAGGAAACAACTGGAAGATAAAGCAGCAAGAAAATCTGGAAGAGAAAATACAATAGCAGAATTAACTGAAGAAATAAGTGGTGTCTCCTGTATGAAGAACTGTATAATAAAACAGAACCTTTTCAGGTGTCAAAACTCTGCTCTCAGCTTGCTAAAAAGGGACAAAGTGAGACAAAACTTAAGGAGGAATTGAATAAAGTAATAGGTATCAAACACTTTGATCCTTCAAATGCTTTTTATCATGAAAGAAAAGAAAATTTTGTCCTCAAAACCACGGGAGGCAATTAAAAGAAGATCCGGCCTGTCCATGAAGCTAGGATGACTCCATCACACTCTGGCCCTGGAGACAGAGCAAGACCCTGTCTCAAACAAACAAAAAAACCCAAAACAAACCAGAGCTGAAAAAGACGGAAAAACAGGGCTTCCAACCTGTGGGATGATACTTAAGTAGCTAACATGTGAATGGAGTTCCAGAAAGACAGAAGAAATAAATTCGTGTAGAAACATGTCATCAAGAATCCTGTCATCCAGAGATAACCAATTTTAATATTGAATATAGACATTTTCAGGCTTTTTTCCATATACATAAGCACATACAAACACATACCCATACACACATACCACCATGGGATACTAAAATATCTGCTGCTGGTAAATTGTTGTTTCCTTTAATGTTATATTGTGAATGTCTTTCTACGTCAACAAATGTGCATCTGCGCAATAATTTTTAATGGCTGGTTAGTAGCTCATTGTATAATGTAGGCATAATTTTTTGTTTTAAGCCAGTCAAATTTAGCAGTGGGGGGTTGAATACCAAACTTTAGTGACATTAATGTTAATAAGTTCTGATAATCCACTACCATCGGACCAGCCTAGGCATAATATTTTTATTCATTAACCTGCCACTGCTTAATTTTTTCCTCCATTTTTGAGCTGTTATAAAAATTCTTCAGTTATCTTTATTGCTAAATCATTTCACATCATTATTATTTTCTTCATTTATATTCCTAAAAATAAAATTGCTGTGTAAGACGGTAAAAAAAAAAACAAAAAACAAACTACTAGGAAAATATATCACAGCCTGGAAACAACAAAAAGACAGGCTACATTATCAAGTAACAGGATGGTAATAAGACAATGAGGTCCTTATCAAAATGACAAAGTATCAGGCCAGGGCAGGAACACTGGATGTGGCAAAGGACCCAGGCAAAAATGGTATTTGGTAATGGGGGACTGCCCCTCCTTTGCTCTAAGGGAGTCACAGCTCCTAGCACACTTCACTTACTTTTTTTCCCTTGAACTTCTTTTTGCAGGGGATTGTCTCAATAGGGCTCTGTTAATTCAGCATTGCTAAGTAAGCAATGCTGGGTTTAAGCTTTCATTGCATTCTATTCTATGAAAACCAGGTTCTTTCAAATCCAGCACTTTACAACTCTCTTCTAATCAGGTAGCCAACAATTAGTCTGTTACTGTTCCTTTCTGGATATTGGTATATACCACGATGAAAACCGGCTTTCTTTGCAAGGAGAAAGTGTTACTATTAAGATTGTCCCGTCACTCTGCTGCAGACAGCCAATAAAAGGGAAGCTCTGATTCTCATAATCAGTGTGATGTTGCTTCTCATGTTTCTGCATGGTGTCCAGGCTGAAAGATACAGTGTATAATAATTTTAAGAACTAGGCGCGGCATGGTGGCTCACGGCTGTAATCCTAGCACTCTGGGAGGCGGAGGTGGGAGGATCATCTGAGCTCAGGTGTTTGAGACCAGCCTGAGCAAGAGTGAGACCCTGTCTCTACTAAAAAAAAAAAAAAAGAAAGAAAGAAATTAGCTGGACAACTAAAATATGCAGAAAAATGTAGCCAGGCATGGTAGCACATGCCTGTAGTCCCGCTACTCAGGAGGCTGAGGCAGGAGGATCACTTGAGCCCAGGAATTTGAGGTTGCTGTGAATTAGGCTGATGCCACGGCACTCTAGCCCAGGCAACAGAGTGAGACTCTGTCCCAAAAAAAGGAACCGTACATCCATACCTTAATGGTCATAAAATGATATCCATAAGGAACCTTTCAGTTCTTATCCAAACTACTCACCGTCCCAACTCTACCTCTTAAATCAACTTTGTGCCCCTGTATATACAAAACAAAACCAAGCCAAACAAAGACCCAGAAATCTTTCTTTCCCCTTCTAAACTATTGACCTCATGGATTTTGTTTTACAGATTGTGGAAAATGGTGTGGTAACACTTCCGGTAAACAGGAGGTTGGCAACAAAGGGAAACACTTCTCCTCAAACTCTACCAGATCATAGGCAGGTTAGAGGAAACTGTCAGTCTGTTGGTACCTGTGCAATAAAAATTTGGTATCTTGGAAGGCTCTGGATCTGGTACAAGGGAGATCCCTACCGCCAAGAATAAGCACTTGCCACATAAAACATAAGCTCTAAATCACTCTCCTGTACTATCTCTGACCCAAATTTTATACCAATTTTTTCCATTTCACTTTTCAGGTTTAAAACAAAGAAACCAGTGTCCAGTAACAAGTGACATATGCCTTATGCTCATTCCCATCCTTAATTTCTTCATTCATAGACTTTTGCTTAGAAGACTAAAATTCCCATTCCTTTTTAAAAATAGACTCTTGCCCTCAGCCCCGATGGCCACTGGCAAAGATTTTTATTTTCCAAGGGCTATGAGAGACTCCTTCATCTTCTTGGTCATAGTTGGGATGAGGTGCATGTGGTCATCGACACACTTGGTCACACAACTGTCCAGCTGTCGCTTCACCTGAAGCTCCTTACTCCCTGCATCTATGGAATCTTTGGCTTTGTCGTTGCAATACATGGTGCAGCGGGCCAGGCGGTCCTGTGGTAAGAAGGAAGAGGGTAGAGAAGGCTGAGTCTGGCCTCCGTTTACCAAGTGCTTGTCTGCTAGGCCCTGTGCTATAGGCCTGACATATATTATCTTCATCCATTAAAGGGACATTCTAGTGTGATTGACCAAGATTGTTGGACAGAAACACGAGAGCCCAGATAAAACATTATTACTAGAAAGCAGGTGAGTGACAGAATAAATTGCACAGAAGACTCTTCCAGTAAGTAAGAGGTCACTAGAGGTTACCGTTAGACGTACAAACATCTTGATTCTTTAATGTCCGTTCTTACTACAGAATAATCTCAATTCAACAAATATTTATTGACCATGTACTATGTGCTTGGCACTCTTCTCTTGTTGGGGAATATAGCAATGAGTAAAACACATAAAGTTCTTGCTAGAAATTACATTCCAGTGAAGGAAGAGAAACAAACAAAATAAGTAGAGATGTTGAAGAAATGGTTGGATACATGAATCTTGAGTTCAGGAGTGAGGTCTGGTCTAGAGATACAAATGCAGGAGTTGTCAGCATACAGATAATATTTACAGCTGGGAACTACTTCTCTAGTAGAGAAGTAGCTAGAAAAGAGAAAAAGACCAACAACAGCCCTGGGCTCTCCAGTGTTCAGAGGTTGGATAGGGGAAGAGCCAGCAATGGAGGCCAAGAAAGGAGGGAGATGGAAAACCAGGAAAGTGAGGTGTCCTGGTGGCCAAGTGCATATCGTGCTTCAGGGAGGAGAGCAATCCACTGTGTCAATCCTACAGATAGGTTCAGTAGCATGAGGACTGAGAAATGACCATGGGATTTAGCCCCAGGGAGGTGAGTGGCAAGAGTTGTGGAAAAGGGAAAGTCTGCTTTGAAAGGACTAAAAGAATGGAATGAAAAAGTTATACAGCAATCCAAGAATCAAATTTTCTATAAAATTAGCTGTGAAAATCAACATACCGAAACCCTTTGGAGTTCCACGATCTTGAAGAAATTAGTCCTTCATAATGGCAGTAATTCTGAAGAATTTTGTATAGCAGAATGTAAAATTATATCACATTAGGTATAATTTTTCCACGTGGATGGAACTTCAGGCTATGAAAGACAGGTTTGGTAGCAGTTTTGGCCCTGCTTCCCCTCAAGTTCTAGACAAATATACTTAGAGGAAGGGAGTAAAATGAAGTTGTGGATACCCTGTGCTCCAGAGAGGGAAGGGAACTCTTTTATTAATAGCAGCCTCAGAGGGGCTTGTGAGCCAGGCATCAATGAGTCAACACTAACCATGCTTCATATAAGTGATTGCTCGTTAGTGACAGAATAGCTTCTGCTTGGGTGTAGCAAGTAGAAACAGTCCTGGGTGGGTGTACAGGTCCACTAAGTGGTGGTAGGGTCTTGTTCTAATGTGTACCTTTTAAAGCTATCCTATGCTACTTTCCTGAAGATTTTGCTGTTTTTAAAAAATAAATTATTATGTTTTAGGAAACTTTATACTATATAATAAATATATTTGGTGGTTATGGCAAACAACAATAAAACCACAAACAGGGCTCTTGGTCATGCACTCTGCTGGTAACACCATTTATATCATTGTTTCTACTGGAAAATATGTGCTCTGGGAAAAACACTCCCCAAACTGTGCTTTCTTCTAAACTCTATGGCAATCAACAAAAAGAAGACTTCTGTGACCAAATGTGGGGTTTCCCCCCACATACCAAGCAGCGGACATCAGGTAAGGGTCCTCTAATTCAATTCTGACACCATCTACCTGGAGATAGTATCAGATCTCACATGGTGAGGGAGCAGTCTGCAACACCCCTTCACCCCAACACATGTCACAAATCCAGGCCTCTGGAACTTCTGACTGACTGGCTTAAAGTTAGGGTTCCAATGACCCTCTCCCTGTTTGGATTTGATTTATTTGCTGGAGTGGTTCACTGAACTCAGAGAAACAGTTATGTTTATCGATTTATTGTGATGGATAACAGATGAAGGATGCATAGGATGAGGTATGAGGGAGGGGGTGTGAAGCTTCCATGCCCTCCCTGTGTGCACCACTCTCTAGGAACCCCCTCATGTTCAGCCATCTGGAAGCTCTCCAAACCCAGTCCTTCTGGGTTTTTTTTCTTTTTTTTTTTTGAGACAGAGTCTCTCTCTTTTACCCGGGCCAGAGTGAGTGCCGTGGCGTCAGCCTAGCTCACAGCAACCTCAGACTTCTGGGCTCAAGCGATCCTTCTGCCTCAGCCTCCCAAGCAGCTGGGACTACAGGCATGCGCCACCATGCCCGGCTAATTTTTTCTATATATTTTTAGTTGTCCGATTAATTTCTTTCTATTTTTAGTAGAGACAGGGTCTCACTCTTGCTCAGGCTGGTTTCAAACTCCTGAGCTCAAACAATCTGCCCGCCTTGGCCTCCCAGAGTGCTAGGATTACAGGCGTGAGTCACCAGGCCCGGCCCCTCCTAGGTTTTTATGGGGCTTCGTTACATGTGCATGACTGACAATCCTGCAGAAATGTGAGTGGACAAAACCCAAGCAAGGCCTATCTAGCTTCAGATTGTTCCTGGCCTTTCTGTGCAGCATTCCTTCCTCCAGGGTATGGGGCAGGACCCTCTCTGGAATGAGGGTCTCTTGACCCACAAGCAGATTAGAGTCCTGCGTTGGGCAGGTGAAAGGAGGAGAGGAGAAGGTTAGAGAGAGAGATTCTATCTCCTGAGGCCTAAAGCGCCCCAACATTATAACAAGGACTATGGGAGTTATGAAACTCCATAGGCACCATGGAAGAAAACTAATATATATATATCATAACACCACAATATGGTTTAACATACAGCACTCAACTTCCAGGATTTTTTCCAAAATTTCAAACCCTATGAAGACTGGTTGGTCACAGGACTATCACGAATGTTAACAAAAGCAAGACACTAAAGCCAAGAACAAATGCTTGTCATCTCCTGCAAAAGAGGACATCAAGAACTGCAGTGCCCTGTCTGGGATTTTCCTCACCTGGAACTTCTCCAACTCGTTGGTCACCAGAGCCTGAGCTTGAGCCAGAGGTGCATGGCAGCGCTCAATGCACTGGTGCACCTGCTGCATGGACGCCTGGCTGTCCTCACAACAGCTGGCGCTGCACCGGAACATGAGGCCCTGGGGAGGGAGGGCAAAGCGAGATTAGGTAAGAAAGCCTCTGGGGACAGAGATGACCATGGAGCGATACAGGAGTGTCAGAAGACCACGTGTGTATTTGGGCCTCCCTCTCCACCTTCTGCTTTCACCTTCCCTAAGAATGGACACCGGCTCCTTAAAACCACGACTGGGGAAAGCTATCCGAGATGCGTAGCAGAGTGTCCCATGCCTCCTTGCTGCTGGCTCACTGGCACTTGTTGCACTGATGGCTGGGTGGACCGGGAAGGTGGGAGTGAGTCAGAGGAGAACATGCGCTGAAAACCAGGTGCCTAGACCACAGGGTTCAGAGGTCAGCAGCCTAGTAAACTGTACCCCACCAGGGGGCAACCGATCCATTAATTAACGACTCAAGGAGCACTATAAGGGAAACCCACAATCCGGTGAGGGAAGCAGGACCAACACCCACAAAAACATGTAGGAGTCAAAGCAGAACAGCAATAAACCAACGCTGTGTGAAGCGGAGTTCGGCGCAACAGCAGCGGGCATGACCTGGCCAGCGGGGAGACCCGGAGCCTTCGCCTTTCTGGTCTTTCGCCTTGGGCGCGCCTTTTCTGGGGCTCGGGCTGCTCACCTGCGGAAGGGGCCGCGCATGAGGCGAAGGTGGGGGGACGAACCCCAGGGCTTCTGTCTCCGGCCCCTGGACCTCCCCCTCCCCCGAGCTGGACTGGGCGGAAACGGCCTTGCGCGTGGCGGGGGCGCACGGCTTTCACCCTAGCGGCCCGAGCTGCCGAAGCTGCGTGTGAGGGCGCCGCGGCCACCCGGGGACGCCCAGACCGGGTCTGCTGGGAGGGCGGCCGCAGTGCCAGGCATCGCGCGGCGGCTGAGGGAAGGGTCCGGCTCGGCCCCCGCCCGGCTACCTGCATCTTCCGGATGTTTTCTCTCTCCAGACTCTTCACCATGGAGTCCACGGCCTCCTGCACCCGCACCTGCGGCAGCTCCGCCATGGCGACCCGGCGAGCCCGCATGGAGTCCGCGCACGGGCCCGCCCCCTCGCCGCCGCTCCCGGCTCGCGCCCGCCCTTCCCAACCCCACGCCGCCCCCTGGTGGCCGAGAGGAGCAACTGCACCCCGGGTGGCAGCGTTCGCCTCCCGCTGTGCTGAGAGGGCCTGAGGCTGGGCTGGGTGCACCTGCCTGCCTTTCTACCCTTCCTTGCTCCCTCCCTTCAGAGTCTTAAAAAATCTTTCATGTAATTGATATGTAATTTAACAGATAGATGCCCAGAGCTTGGGTGTACAGCTTGATGAGCTTTAACAGTCTTTGCCCTTTCCCAGTCAGTCTCAGCCTTTTCTCCCCCATCCCCACGCTCTGACTCCACTGATCCCCTTTCTGTCACTATAAACTACATTTTCCCTTTCTAGAATTTCATACAGATGTGAGCATTCAGTATGTACTCTTGTGTTTGGCTTCTTTCACTTAGCGTGATGCTTGTGAGAGTGAACCATGCTGTTCCTTTTTATTGCTGAGTAGAATTCCATGGAATGACACCACAATTTGTTTACCCCTTCCCCTGATGATGGGCATTTGGGCCTTTTCCGGTTAGTAGCTATTATGAGTAAAGCAGTGACTCTGGACATCCTTGAGCAAGCCTTTTGTACTCACGGATTTTCTTTCCTTTTGTGTAAATATGTAGAAGTGGGATTGTTGAATCACAGGATAGCTGTATGTTTATGTGTTAATTTCTAATAAAAAATAAATCTCAAAGTCAAAGCAGGGGCTACAGATATGCAATCCACAATGAAGCTTTTATATGCCAGCAACATGCCAGCTGTCTCCGAACTCCTGGGGCAGTTCTATCCTGAATGTCCCACCCTCCCACCCCCAACTTGACTGTCCTATGCATTCATTTGTCAGACACATATTGGACACCTTCTGGACATGGGGTACTGTCTAGGGGCTGGGGTACAGAGGGGAGCATCAGTGAGAGGGGAAGGGGGCAGATACAGGCAATGCTGGAAGAAATGTGGCCCAGGAAGGGAGGTGGCCTAGACTGGCAAGAAGGAAGTGAGCCATCCAGGTGCCT